>BMAO01002415.1:0-295954 GCA_019973975.1 Trichonephila clavata
AAATGATTTCAGTGTTGAAAATGAAATTATGTATAAAGACCTTAAAGTATCGATAGATAATATTCAAAAGGATTTCGTGATAACTTATGTTGATAAAGTCTCTGCTAATTATGCAATAATATGTAAATATTTTTATAGTAAATTATTAAGTGATCATATTTTAAAGAATAATGCATTTCAAAAGTCGATTCACAGCAATATAGAAGATGATAATCGTCTTTTGGCTTTAAACAAAAGATTAAATATTCATCTCAAAACTATTAAATACCCACGAATTTTTTTAACACCAAAATTCCACAAAAATCCAATAAAATTCCGTAGTATTACTAATGGGTATAATACATATATAACGAAGTCTGGGAAGATTTTACAACCCCTTCTTCAAAATACTATCGATGGCTTTCAACACACAGCAATAATTAAAAATAGCTTAGAGATTGTTAGAGTCACGAGGGATATGACAGTTTTTTCCATGTACGGCTTTGACTTCGAGGACCTTTTTAATTCTATTGATATAGATGATATGATTAGAGTTCTACATTTAATTTATGATAAATATGATTTGCATAATTCAATGAAAAAGGAAAAATTTGATATCCTGATTGATCTTGTTTTACAAGAAAATTTCATAGCATTTGATCAAAATCTTTTTAAACAGATCAGAGGATTACCTCAGGGTGGTCCTGCCAGTAATAGTTTAGCTAACTTATATTTACATTTTTTTGAAATTGATCATATTTTTGATGATTCTTTCTTATTATACCGTTATATAGATGATGTAATAGTTTTTGGTAAAAATAGTGAATTCAAACCAAATATTATGTTCTACCCTGACAATCTCAACCTTCTTAAAACTAATTTTAACTCTAATATGGTTGAATTCCTAGATTTAGACTTGCATCTTATTGACAATAGAGTAGTCTGTAACATTTATGACAAAAGAGATTCTTTTAGTTTCCATGTAATTAAAATTCCTGTATGGAACAGCAATTTGCATCTATCAATTTACAGAAATATTGTTTTGAATTTTTTACTTAGGAATGATAACTTAACTACCAACAAAATAGATGAATTTAATAATATCAAGAAATTCTTCCAATGCTGCTTAGATCATGACTATCCTTTTAACTTCTTAAGAACATATATTCATCACAAATACATTAATCGTCTTGCTATTTCTGATTTTAAAACCACCGTACAACAATAGGATTTCAAAGTCAGCATTTTAGTGGTTTTGCTGTGAAGATTCTGTTTTAACACTCTTCACACAGTTTATTTTTTAAACACCCTTCTTAAAAATCCTATAATATGAAAAATTTCTACATTTTTAGCAACCAAACCAAATTTCTACATTTTGACAACCAACCAATTTTCTACATTTGTGACAACCAACCAGGTTATAGCCTACTAAATTTGAATGTAATCTTTCTTGGCGTCTTCCCTACAAGCTGGTATAAAGGATGCGTTTAAGTGCAATTTAGATTTTTATCACAACATATATAAGCTTTCCATCGGTTTCAAGAGTGTTGGATCTCCTGGAGTAAGATCTACGAGCAGAAGTTTTAAAATCTTTTTGGAAGAATCCTTTTACTGGGTAATTCTTTTGATATTTTTCCGCTTAAACATTTTGGGAGAATTTTTGCTTAATAGTAGTTGGATGTTCTTTCATATTTCTATGAGATTTTTTATACTTTGGATTTTTTATATTTTGGATTTTGTATACTTTAAATTTCTATTTATTTTATTTTGGTCTTTCCTACCGAGTTGTAAAGAGGGAAGGTTGGCGCCTTCAAACTAGTTTAACCCACTTATTCGGTCCTAAATCCGAAATTGCATTTTGACTCGCTAGGTTCTTATTTGTATTTCATTAGATTTGATCTAATTCCCCCCCTGTTATGTTCTATTTTTTATATAAATTTTTTCCATATATATATATATATATACTGGTATCCAAAAGTTAAGCATAATTGATAATTATGTGAATAAAGAAGTAACTGTAAATCAGAATTGCGGGAAACGTGATATGCGAGTACAAAATGGTTACAAAATAAGGAAGCAAATCAAAAGAATGATAATAATTAATTTTATTACCCAAAGTAGCAGTTTGAAAGAAAACTGAGCATGGCAAGGATTCACACTTTAAAGAAAAAATGAAAGAAAACATTAAATAAAATACTGATGCTGCAGTTTAATAAGGCGTGTGGTCACCTCTTACAGCCAGGCACGCTGCACAGCAATTTACCATACTTGCTATGAGATGATGAATGAGTTGTAGGCTCAAACGTTTCCAAGCTTCTTGAAGAGCTCTCTTCAGTTCTGTAATGGAGCTTGGTGGGTGCGAAAGGGCTGCAATTTGTCTCCCGAACATATCCCATACATGCTCGATAGGATTTAAATCAGGGTCGCAGGTCACGACATGCGCTGGATGTTTTCCGTTTCAAGGAAGTCATCAATCAGCATCGCTCGGGGACATGGCGCCTTATCATCCATGAATAGGAAGTCAGGAACGACAGCACCTCGAAACAAGCGAACATAAGGCTCAAGAACTTCGTCTCTGTATCTTTGAGCAGTCACAGAACCCGTGTCAAAGAAATCGAGGTCTGTGCGGTCGTCCATCATGATGCCTGCCCATACAATTACTGCTCTTGCTGAAAAATGATGTCTTTTCGTTATGTTTCTTGGTACAAAACGTGTTCCAGGTTCTCTCCATATCGTTACCCGCCGAGAATCACTACTGAGACTAAACCGGGACTCGTCACTCAACATCACATTCGCCCACTTTCCCACCCTCCAATTTTGATGTTTCAAACTCCATTTCAAACGAGCGCGTTTATGCGCAGACGTGAGGGGAATGCAAACTGCTGGTCTTCTGGCATACATGCCAGCATCATTGAGTCTCCTGTAAACAGTTTGTTCCGAAATTCGAATTCCTGTGGCGACTGTGAGCGCCTAACCCAGTGGTCTGGCAGTACTGCTTCTCTGACATCGCGCACTTATTACCAGATATCGGTCTTGGCGAGGGGTGTGACTCTTGGTCGACCTGATACTGGTTGTCGGGTAACATCTCCCGTTCTTTGAAACCTCTGCCACAATCTTGAGATCACAGACTGGTCCACATTCAGAATTCGAGGCATTTCGGTTTGTGATTGTGAGGATTCCAGCATTCCAACGATTCTTCCATTCGTAAACATGTCCAATTGGCGTCTTTGTGCCATCATTCACCTTGTTTGATGGTTAACAACGTTCCTTCACACAGCAGTTGCACGAAACTTGTCTGAACTGCCTATGCTGCATGAATCGGTTTCTCCGCGTTCCGACATGCGCCGGTGTTTTGAGCAGGATGTAGTCGACTGAAAACTTTTGCATAAACCCAATGTTTCTTCTTCACCCAATTAATATCCGCAAGAAATTTGGAATAATTTTACGAATATTTACTCCATGTTTTTCGCATTTTACGATTTATGCTTAACTTTTTGGCACCAGTATATATATATATATATATTCTACAAGTTTCTTCTTAAGTATCATTTCTAAGATGTACCAGAGAGATGCTCATTTTGCTCATTTCCCCTGTGCACTACTCGGTGATGCGCAATTTCCCTGGAGTTTGCATTATCTGCCAAGAGGTTACTTCCAATACACATACATTATTTGATTCTGGAGGAACTTAGTAAACCTGAAATATAAAAATAAAAGTGTATAATTTAAAAAAATAATTCAGTTCCATTATTTTAATAGTATAGAAAGTTTCATTTTAATTTATTATTATAACTTCATCTGCTAAAGCGTAAACATTTAATTAATTTTTATTAAGCGTTTTATATGTTCAGGAAAGAAAATCGTACAAAGATTTACTTAGTAAATTACTTTTAGGGATATTTGTTTTTAAGTTATAATTGGAAGAAAGTTACAGGAGTAATAATACTCTAATTTAAATTTGACGAAATTTGAAAATATTTATATTGTTAGATATGTTTTACAAATAATTATTTCTTTGGAAGCAATGTAAAATAAATTATTCTACAAATTAATGTGTAATTATTTTTGTTCAACAGAAAGGAACGATGTTAGTGGGGGAATTAAATGAATTTCGCGTTGCATAAGCGGATGCAGTTTGAGCTGCTTCATATGCATTTTAATTTGATGCTATTCACTAGTAATTCAATATTAAAAATTTATTTTTCTTTTATAGTCAATATTTATTTTTAGAATTCTCAACATATTGGATAATACGCATAACAATGCTTAAATTGCTTGTTTTTTTTAGTCCTAAAAATGCATCCATGTATATTATAATGATTCATAAGTAATCACTAATATTTGCAATTTCATTTTGTTCGGAAAAATGCAAACATAAATTTTCGAAGCAAATACTGGAAGATTAAGCGAAAAATTAATGATAGAATTAAGTATTTCAAAATACATGGTAGTTTTTGCATTAGTATCTATCATAAATCTGTACCAGCACAATAATCACTATATTTATATACACAGAGTTGAAATACATTTTTTTAAAATTAAAGCTATATATATATATATTTCTTTCATATTATTATTCAAATTCTTACTATTTCTAGTTAAAACTGAATTTTTAAAGTTATATATAATATTGTGTACATGCGGCGTTTATTATAGTATAATTCCTGACACAAATTTAGAAACCCATTGGTAATTGTGCGAGATTTCACAGCAGCTTTATGGAATAGTCGTATTAAAAAATATACGAAAATGAAATATCTGTGAATTTAATCCTTGATATTTTTGTTGTTTGGAAAAACCTATAAAATGATTATTGGCCTTCTTCAAACAAGTATGTGTGTGTGTGTGTGTGTGTGTGTGTGTGTGTTTGTGTGTGTGTGTGTGTGTGTGTGATTCAGGGAATACATTATTATTCTGAAAATAATTGAGGTAATTTACAACAATATTATTTGAAAAAAATTGCCTATCCAAGAACATTGTGCAAGTACTTTACACGAATGAAAAATGCAAATTTTTTTAAAATGTTTTTTGGTACTCAACTATTTTTAGTGTTTTTCCGTATTTAATGGTCATTTTTCTGATAAATTTTCCAAGGTTACCAATATTTTATTATACGAGTACTAATGATGTATTTCGTGCTCAAAGGTTACAAACGCTATATAATATTTCGCATTTTTGCTTGCAAATTTTATCTTTGTTTTTCCAATTATTTTTCTTAATATTCATCTCTATAAAAGAAACCTGACTATTCTCACTATTCATACTTTCGTTTTATTTTATTGTCTGGTGTTCCATAAACGTGTGATAGATAAAGGTCTAATTTTTTAACATGATACTTTTTTTTTCCTATTTTATCGAGCATTTCTGCTGTACCGGAAAGGTGGAAACATAAAGCATTGCTTATCTCTAAATTTCCTAGCCTAATTTAATGACAGCTTTAGAAAAGATAATAGGTCTCCATTTTAGTCCAAAAACTATTTTGCTCTTTTCAATTTTAATAGCTCTTCATCTCTGTTTCTTGTTTTGTTTGTCTTTATCCAATTTTAGTGAAGTATTCTCTTTTCCCATATTTATTTTCTTGATATGTTTCTTAGAATCCGATTCCTTTATTTTTTAGCCTTATAGGAAGTACAATATTGTGTCTTAGTATTTTACTATATATATATATTTCTATATATGTGTGTGTGTGTTATGTCCGGAAAGTTTAACTTCAAATTTAAGTGAATAATAAATAAATAAAGAGCAAACGATTTATTACTGCGAGGGCATATGAGGATGAATAAGACTATTTAATGTAGAGCAAGCAATGACGTAGAGAGAAGAGCATAAGAAAAAGACTGACTGGTGACTCGTTGCTGCAATTTTGCTTTTTATTCCACTCGGTTGCGTGCCAAATGGCCACCGTGTTGGAGTTGCTATGAGTGAAGAACAATAAAGTATCGATAGTTTAAAGATAAAATCCTTCTTATTTTACCAGCAGGCCTGAGGCCTGTCATATATATATATATATATATATATATATATATATATATATATATATATATATATATATATAATCAAAAACTTCTCTACAAGAGAGAGATGAACTACATGATCAATACATAAAAAAATATCAATTGCCAGATAACAATACAACAGAATTTAGAAGGAAATATGAAAGATTGAAACAACAGAGCAAAATACAAAAGAATGGATGCTTCAGTATTATCAACATTGCTGACTTAGGACAGCTAGTATACATAAAATTTTTTCAAAAAAATCCTTCTGTATAAAAGTGGGTTGAACATGTTTTTTGGCCAGCCAACCTTCCCCTTTTTTTGTTAATAATACCGAGCAAATACAATTGGAAAATAATGGATAGGAATCTAAATCCATTATAAGGAAGAGGTAACTTACCCAAAAATTGCATACTGAAATGCAGAGCCGCGCTAAATCTGAGTACAATAACCAAGTTATTGCCAGATTCTGGACCAAATACAATTTCAAAACAAAGCAAAGGCTGAAAAATAGCACTTAGCAAAGTATGAAAAGAATAGATATAATAAATAAGAAATGTAATATATATATATATATATAATATATATATATATATATATATAGCAGTAAATAAATTAAAACGAAGACTAATAAATCCTAAAACATCTTAAGATCAGACCGAAAGCACCCAGAGCATGGAAACATGACAAACCAAAAAAGAGAAACTTTGCTAGAGTGGAAAAAACTATTATGATTTCCCGAGCAGTCACTAGTTTAGGACAGTGAAACAGGATTAGACAGCGTTTTGTGAGATCTATATATATATGTGTGCGTGCGTGTGCGTATGTGTGTGTTTGTGTGTTTGTGTGTGTAATCATTTACAGTTTCTGATGAATCAAGGTGTTACTCATTATTACTCATTTTAAGTAACCTTCAAAAGTTCTAAGTTTGGTTGGTTTGGTTGATAAATCTATAAAGAACATTTTAATATTTTCTGACACTCAAAAACTGAAGTTATTTGTTTATGTGTGTGAAAGGTGTATTATTTTACTTTAAGATAACTGAAATGTAAAAGTCCTTCAAATTTTGCATTTTTTTATCCTACTTTTAAAAAACAGAGGACACTTTGCAGCATCTATAGAGGCATTATTTATGAGAATTCGATGAAAAGAACACTAGAAAATTGAGTTTTAAAATTGAAAAATAGATGTATATAAATGTGATTCAGGTACTCTTTCTTCAAAATCCGCAGTGTATTTAAAATGTATTGTAAAAAACTAATTTTTCTATTCGAAGAACGTAATCTTTCTATATTATACGTTCAAATTTATTGAAAATATATACGGAAAATTTAAATGATTTGTGGAAAAATTTTAAAATTAAATTTTGTTTATTTAAATGTTAGTTATATCCTGCTCAGTCTCTAGCTCTACTCAGTGAAGTTCTTAAACTATAAATTGAGTGGATCCTGATGATTATCTAAATTAAATACACAGCTTGTAAAATAGACATTTCGTTTTTCCTAACTGCTTATTGTTAACATTTGAATGCTCATGAATAATTCTCTTTTTGTTTATTACTTTTGGTTTTACTTTAAAATAAATAAATATTCATATATATGAATACTAAAACAGATATTATTTTGTTAGAATTTTTAAAATCAGAGTTCCATTTAAATTAGATGTCAAATTACCTTCTTGAATTCATCAAAGACATTTTTTTGTGTAGTTTTATAACAACAAAAGTATGTGTGAGAAATTTTATAACATACTGTAATGATTATGTTCAAAGTAAAGTAAAAATACTAAAACTTATAGACATAAAACTTTGGTATTTTAAATGGAAGAAGATGTAAATCGTTGATAACACGTGTTGATAAAATAGGGAAAGAGTAAGTAAAAAACTTCTAAAGAATCTAGAATTTTAAACTTACAATTTAAAAACTGAGAAATGATGCAAAATAGTCCAATTAATAATGAAATGGCTTAAAATTGCATTAAAATATATTATTTTTCAAATCATAGATAAAAATATCTTTATTTGCAATTTTCTCAAAATGCATTTTTTGGTGATTCCGGTACACTTTCCTTAAAATCTACATTACCTATAGTGCTGATATTTCGTATACTATAAGATTCACTAATTTTCAACAAAAAGAAGGAATTTTTTTTCAAATATACATCCACACATTTTAGATATAGCGCAACTTCTGCATAAAATTTAAAGGAAATTTAAATCACTAAATTTAAAATTTTTAATAATTTATATTTTAAAATTTAATTTCGTTCATTTGATGGATTTCTATGTTTACAAAAATTCCGTGAAATTTTTTGCTATTTATGCTGTAGATTTTGTGCAAAGTGTAAAGGTAAGAATTGAAAATTTAAAAAAAATAGTTATTGATTATTTATTGCTCCCACAGATTTATTTGTAATTTAAAATCATTTTTTTTACATTAGCAAGTACATAAATATACATATAAATCCACGTAAAAATTTTACTTCCGTTGCTTTTAATTAAAATGAGTGAAAATCATTTAAATTTGGTGCAAAAACAAGTCATTTTTCCTTCTTGTAGACGTCCCATTTACCTTAAAGTATCTTATTTTTATTTTATATTAAAATTAAAATAGGAAGATAAATAATGATTATAACATTCGACCAAATTAAAATACATTTGTTTTAAAAACTAACATACAATTAGCCATTTAATTAAAACGATGCAATTAATACATAATTAAAGTATTTATAACATGCATTAAATCTTTTTCAAGGGAATTCTGGTTTGGTCGAAAATGACACTTAAAAATTTCGGTTCGAAATTACTTTAGGTTTTTACTTGTGCAATAATATATTTTTAAAATATTTTTTGCAAGTATTACAAGGTCCTTATTTTTAATGGGACCTTAATATCTCTGTTTTCAAGATAGCCAGAATTTAACCGTAAGTGAGTAAGTTTGATCTAGAATGCGAACTCTGATTTCCTTAAAGTTTTTTCTTACTGATTAAAAGGGTATAATACATGTTGAAAACTTAGTTTAACTTTAGAATCCATACATGCCGTTTATTTAATTAAAAAAAAGCTTAATAATTTATCATTCCGTTTTATTCGAACATGATTTGTAATTGTGAGAGTTAACCAATGTAGTATTTGAATGTTCTTAAATTATATTAAAAAATAAAAATTCTTCAGTAAATTTGCATTTTTTTTATTTACTTCAAAAATTACACTTATATAATTTAATGCTGCTTCTTTCTAACATTCTACTTTTCACGATGTTTACCATGGCTTCTTTTCTGCCCCCAAGCAAAATAGTTTATTGTAGATTATATTTAGATCAGTCAATAATTTGTAAAACAAAATGAAGTTACTGGTTTTCTTAAAATATTCGTCTAGACTACCCTAGAAATCGTTAGTTTACATTAAAGAAAAAAACTAATATTCTCTTTCAAGTTCGCTTTCGTACATATTCTTACTAACAATGTATAATTCTACAGCAAAATATTGAAAGAATGCATTCAAATTCAATTTTTTCTTAACTTAATCTGAACAAAACTTTAAATCCAGTAGAGAACAGCAAAACTGTGTTTCAATGTTTAAATAAACCTATAATTGGCTATACCCTAAAATGTTATAAAAAAACAGAAAGAGATAAGAAAGATAGTGGTTTAATAGTTTTTGCTCGGTAAAGCCTTTATGGAAAAAATAATTTTCCTTCTGAGCAATAACGATCCATAGTTAGGGGTACTGCCATTATTCTCTTAAATTTTCTTGTCTTTGGGAAAACATTCCCTTAAACGGTTCTGAAACTACCTTCTCTGTAACTCTTACTTAACACAGAAAGGAAGCTTAGAAAAACATTTTATATAGGCCATGTTACTTGTAGAATAGTATAGCATTGATTCTTTATTGAATCCACAAGGAATTAAAAATAATACCGAATGGCAGCTGAAATGGTTTTCAAAGATAACTAGATAAATATTTCCCTTTATGTATAAAAACGCCTTAACCGTTAGAAATTATATTGAAGAAATATATTTGTGTAGTTCTTTTAATGATTCTTTCCCCTTTTAACAGTGTTAAATTATAAAAATAGACTCGGACATAACATAAAAATTATTTGTATAGTCGTTAGGGGGGGGAGGAGTATATTAGTAACTATACTGAAGTCATTTACTGAATGAACACATCGAAGTGTTCTTTAGGAAGGATTTTTTATCACAGAAAAAATTTTGTTATTACTTTTCTTCAGTTTATATTTCCATAATTTTTCGGTTAATTGTCCTTTTTGTTACTTAATATAAAAACGTAGATTTAAATAATGTTATGTAGTAATTTATATAAAATATTACTGGGAAATATATTAAAATATATGAATCTTGTTTCAAAAAACTTTTTGAATCACAATCTCTCATCTCCCATTAATATTTAAAATTTTTAATATTTATTACTGAAGAAAGTTAATTATACATTTTCTCCGGCAAAATAAATAAACTTTTTTATTTTTCATATTACTTTATATATTTTTTTTTTATTTTTCAATCATGAATTTCTTATTAGTTTACACTCATTTTAATCAATTTAAATTACCTGAATATGCATATAACACATTTTTCTACAAAAATTTATAACTTTTCCCACTGTTAATTGAATGTTACAATAAATTGTTGCCAGAATTTCAATTTTAATGAGTGAAACGAAAGAATATAAAAACTATTTCAAGATTTCAATACTATTTCTACTATTAGGCTTGGTTCTCTGCAATTTTTAAAGGGGAATAATGGGTGAAGCGTTATTTTTGCACACGGATAGTGAAACAATAAAAAAACCAAATAATTAAAATATTTTTTTGTATTTTTTCAAATTGTATTAGTTTACTCAACTATTATGTTAATGTTTTATCGGTTGGGTTGCGTAATTACTTAGGTGCTGACCTTATATGCCCAAGTTTGAGGGTTCAACACCGGTGCAAGTTGCTAAACTTTCATGATGCAAAAACGTCGACAGCGTTCATGTCCTTGGGTGCCTGGGTGCTCTCAGAAAAATTAAAGTCCTTGAACAATTTTATATCGTCAGAGATCAGGTTCCTCTTTCTGCGGAGGAATTGAGGCAATTGGTATATACTTGCATAGTGCTGCACTCAAAAGTGATACCTGCTCACACGGAATGTATTAGGCATACAATAGTAAAAATATCAATCCCAGCCCTGTTTGAAAAAACAATATAAGGTTTAGAAATCTTTTTACACTGGAAATGAAATTTTTGCCGGAAAAGTACAAGGGTCAAAACCAGAGAAAAAGCAAGAAACGCGAGTAGTGCGTAATCTCATTCATGTGTATTCGGAGTCACAAATATTACATGCGATAATTTTTTCACATTTTATAATTTAGAGCTACTTACTCTAAAACGGAAAAAGACTATTCTTGGCTCCATTAGAAAATTTAAACCAGAACTTTTTGAAGAAATGCGAAATAAAGAAGTTAAAATCTCACTATTTTATTTTACAGTAGACATAAAAGTTGTAAATTGCATCCTAAAAAAGAACAAGAATAATGTTATTATTATGATCAATTTGCATCGTGGCAAATAAGTCAGCAACAGACCTGATAAAAAGAATCATTAATTATCTTAGATTTTAATTCTATTAAATGGGCTGTGGATACTCTTGATCAACTTCTAAATACATACTCTTGTAAAAGAAAAACAAATCATTGGGCCATGATAGTATTTCATAACATGCTTTTTACTTCTGCGTATAATGCAATTGTTTTATGTACTTAAATACACGGTGATTAGAACTAAATCAAATTGACAACATGAAGGCTTTTTTTGAAAAAAAAGGGAAAAATCAATTATTTTCCCATACATTGGAGCAAGGCTAAACCTACCACGAAGTATGTACTCAATAAAAATAGTGAAATGAATACAGAGAAAAAGGGAAAGCGTACCATCAGGATCTGATGAGAATACAATTTTGTGTGCCAAACGTGCAAGCCCTGTCCATCTAGAAATGAATGGAAAACTAATATGCTACAAGTGTGAGATTCACATTTGCAAAACTCATGTAAGATATTACTCTTAAAATTACGAAATAAAGGAAATTTTAATTTCGAAAATTTTTCTTTTATTTTTATGCATGTTTTTTTATTATTATTGTAAGTATCAATTTCAAATACTTCTCTGTTATTTTTATAGATGCTTTATAATATTAGATATATTTTTAAACTCACGCTAGTATTGTTTCAACCATTTCTTAAATTTCACCTGTCATTTACGGTACGAAAGTTAATTCTTTAATCGGGTCATATTGACCCGAACGCTACATACGAGTAGTAAATACGAACAGAACAACACGGTTAATGACGTTGAAAATAATAATAGAAATGGATACATAATTAATAACAGTTTGAAAAGAAATAATTACTGTTAGTAAATATATTTTTTAAAAAATTCATATAACGCAAAATGCTTGTCAAATATTACCCAAATGGACAGTTCTGAAAAAAAAAGAATAAAAAATGAAATAAAAAAAGATGTACCAAATAATTTGACATCTACAAGTAACATTAAGTGCTTACTTTAACACTCAGATCGAAACATTTTAAATAAGGAAAAAATACTGAACATATAATTAACATATTATACTGTCGTTATAAGTTCATTTACGTTTCTCAACTAAATAACAGCCTTGCTTTGGGATTTTGATTTATAATTTAATCAAGGAAACATGGTACGATTTAAACAAAAATCCGTGTTTATATGTTTTTACCGTGTTATTACTAGTAATCAATGCATATGGATTACATAAAACAGTTTTTGTGCTCAAAATACTACAAGATTAACCATTTAATTTTTTTTTAAATAAAAGTTTTATAATTCATGAAGGATTTCAAAATGCTACCCCTCCTACAATAATTGATGACCAAATAGAAAATTTGATTTATAAATACGTCAAGCTATGAATAACAAAAGCTGATATGGGTTTTTTTTCTAGCATGATTGATATATGTAATATAAGTTTTTTTTTTTAATGCTTAGTGAAAATTCCTTAAAAATGTGTAAATTCTAAATTAAAACATTTTTAAGCAATACATATTTATTTGACTAAAAATTTTGTTACATGCACTATTAGTAATAGGTAAAAAAAATTCAAAGCATTTGGTACATAGAAAGAAGGCGGTAGCATTTTAAATGAAGATAAATCAGTTATTTCTCCTTTCTGAGATAAATCCACTTAATTTTTTTTTTTTTTTTGTAACTGGGATGTGAATAAAATAACGAACATATAAAATTTATTTAACTCTAAATTCATTTAACTTAGAGCTTTCAAGTTTTATAAGATTATAGAAAATAATCTAAAAGATAATTAAAGATAAAACAAATTATTTACATTGTTGACTGATTTTCGTCAATTGAATTGTAATGTTTCGCCTTACATGAAATATATTATAGGAAATGCAACTGTTTCCTCTTATAAAGTTTTCATTCTGACATAAATTGCATTTTAGTTATAGTATGCTTTTATAATCTTTTAAACAAGATTAAAATGAACGAATGAAATCAGTTACTGGAACTTTTACATTATTTTCCAGAAGTAACCAGAAGACCGAGATTGAAAATATTTGATGAGTTACATCAATGTATGAATTTTGTAAGAAATATAAATTAAATTATGTACTGGACGGGTAATCAAAGATCTAGGCTCATGAAGTTCATCCTATCAAAGTGCTAGATGTAGCCCTGTCATTAGCAGTAGCTTTGAGCACCATGCAAATAACATTACGTTTTGCCTTGATTCCACCCTAAGTTTAAGAGAGAATACCCTGGGGAGTGGTCCATTTCCTACCACTTCCACTAACCTCTCAAGAGGGCTTGCGGCTTGACGGCTTTTTAGAGTGTCCCCATGCTGTGCAACCACTGTACGTTTACAAACATCTTCATGACTTTCTGGGATTCGAATCCTTGCCCTACAGCACAGCAGACAGCTTCACTAGCCATCATACCGGTTATGTGTTTGTTTCATATGCAAAGAATATCCAATCTGAAATATTTATTGCATTCAAATAGAGACTATTTAAAAATTTCATTTAAATAGTCATTAAGTAGTGCAGTAATAAGCTTCATTATTTAATTGATTTGATCAATCATTTGATGAATTATTTTTAATTAATTTTCTTTTCTTTTTATTATTTCAGATATTTTATACTATTTTTGTAACATTTGGGACCTTCAACCTCACTCCAGAAATTGAAAATAAAGGTATGCATGACCAATTCATTTTGTAAGCTATAATACATTTAAAAAAATGCATTAATTTACACCATTCTTATAATATAATTAAAAAAAATACTTTATTTTTCTGGAAAAAAAGTTTTCTTAAGGGTTTTAGATTTTATATCATTCATTTAGACGAAAAATATGCAACTTGGTTGAACTAAAAATATAGAATTTAAAAAGTATGAAGTGGAATGTGGTTTTTAAAAATTCAGTTGTGCAATATCACAAGATAATTTTTATCTTGAAATGGAAAAGATATTTTTATGACAATTAAATGTTAATATTAAAATTTAAATAAAGCGTACGTAAAACTTTTTTGGAGAAAATTAAACTACCATTTTTAATGTTATTTTAAAATGTAGGTTGTTAGAAATACAAAATAAAAGCATAATTAAGAATAAACAAACGGAAGAAAATGGCCATTTTAAATTACGCTTCCCTATCTCAAGCAACAGTTGAAAGCGAAAAATCACACAAAATTAATTTACTTCTCAGTTTTGATAACAGAATGTGTAAGACTAAAATTTAATGCAGGGTTCTTTCTAATTACTCGTATGGAAGAGAAACTGCCACTTTGAATAAGAAAGACAAAACGTACTCTAAGCTTCTGGATTTCAGTTTTAAAAAGAAAAAGTATTAAAGCATAATGAGAGAGAGAGAGAGAGATCTAAAGATTTACCAGAGTGAGAATTATTTTTATAACGATTCTCTATTTCAATTCTGTTGAGAGAGATTTTTTTTAGCTCACACACATACATTGTAGCCATGATTCCGTGGCTTCAAGAAGTTTCTCGGTGGATTTAAGCTACGCAGCAGAATAACCAGTGAACCAATCTTTAATATGTAGTGGCAATCTTGATACATCAAAATAATTCAAAAACTCGTGAATAAAATTACGGTTTCGTTTTCATCAACAACAGTGTCGATTGATTTAATAAGCATTGGATCACCAAGCAACAACTCTGCATCTGTAAGCGTATTTCGTATATATCAACATTTTTTTTCTGATTAAGTAATTGTATTACAGAGGCAATCATTATCTAGATAATTATACAGTATATCCAAAAGACACTCTCAATCATTTCTTTTGTTTTGTCTGCACTACAATACTGAAATTGTCTAGGTATTTGATATATTATACATTGAGATGCAGTTCTACTTAACCGTTTCCAATATCCATCAGTTGGTTAGAAAATATTTGCTCCGATTGTTCATTTTGGAGTTGCAATCGCGTGTCTAAGGTAAATCGAAGTATTTCGATTAGTCATAAAATCTATTGTTTTAAGCACAAGTTAATCTCGTGAGCAAATGTAGAGCGAGGAATGACTGGCAATGTCTGTCGAAAATCACCAGAAAGTAATACGACAGTACACCCGAATATTGTTCTTTTTTTTTTTACAAAGTTCCATGTAATGATTTCAGTGAATGTATATAAACCATGGTACACTTATCCCTGATTATGATTGAACTTCTTTGAAATACTGTAGCTAATCCACTTTGTTTACAATGTTGTACATTGCGTCTGGTTTCTTATGAATGCCTAATGGCAGCTTGAATGCAGAATATTTAGTTTGCGCACCATCTAACAGTAACAACAATGCTTGAGGATACAATTACCCATGCAATTATCAATTGCAATCTAATTTTTGCAAAGCTGGTCCTAGGAAATTAAGTTTCTATTGGATAAGAAAATACGAAATTGGGAATCGAACGCAATGCCATTTTACCTCATTGTTGCGATATCGAGCAAAGTTTCGGGAGTTTCTGAAATCGGGATCTAGATTCTCAATCCTCATCCCGAGATGCCACCGATAACCACTTTATATATATACATATATTTATATAGGCGTACCTACTCTTACAATTTCAGTCCCTGAAAGGAGGTACTATGGTCTTCCGGCATTTTCTGCAAAGTTACAAGGATTTCTAAACTTTGACTTCAAACTCTTGTTCACCATCCCAAAATACATCAGAAACACTGTTTTTGAGGTCTTCTACGTATAGGGTAAACTTTTGTCACGGTTCGCGTAACGGATGGTCCTCCGGAATTATCTGGCAAAGTTACAATCATTTCTCAGATTTGATATCAGATTCGGATTGGCCGTTTTGAAATATGCCAGTGATCAATTTTTCGCACCCCAAGATTTTTAAGGCCCTTTTTACGATGTGTCTAAAATACGGTCGACCAGCATTATCCGACAAAGTTACATTTATTATTAGGAACTAAATGAAAATTCGGATTCCACGCCTCGAAATGCGCTCGGCACTCACTTTTCGTGCACCTTAATCTATAAATTTCACTATTGCTGACACACGCGCATTGCGACATTTCCATTTCCCGGATTCTTCACTTTTTCTGTTATAAAAAAGTCTGCCCTCTTTAATTGAAATAAAAACTATCCTATATTTTAAGTTAGATGTAATGACACATTAAGTTAAATTATATTAAGATCAGCTGAGTAGTTTCGGAGTTCATCGCGGACAAACACCGTGAAATGGAGTTTATATACATATTTTGACATGCATATATATTTTATGAGTACCTGTGTGCCATTATCCACCACATTTAATTTCACTTTAACAAGAAACTAGCGTGAGCCAAATATGCTACTAACAGGACATTTTGATTAACTTTTATAATTATATGCTGTGAGCTTTTAGTTTTCATTTTTAATTAATAATGTATAAGGTTTTAATAAAATAGATCAGAATAGGATGAAAATAATCGATAAATGATATTTTTAAAGTAATCCAAGGTATTAGGGATTTTTTTATATTTAATCCCCACTTTCAAAGCTTAATGGTGAAGTCATTTAAAACCTTTATTTCTACGCAATTGCCATCTTCGTAATCAACTGAACATGAACTAAAATAAACAGTAGAGCTATATTTAAAAACATAAAGTTCTGAAGTTGAAGTGAACGAGTAATACGAGGGGTGATCAAATGAAAAGGTACGAAACGACATAAAAATGAACAGTTAAATATTTGCATATTCCGCCAAGGAAGTAGCGAGACATCTCGGATGCCATTGGAGACTCTGACTGGGATCGGATCATGCGCGGGTGCCCGCATGCGCAGGAGAGAGCAAAGGCTCTTATAAAAAGCGGCGTCCAAATGATGCGAGCACAGAATTACTCGATCACAGAAAAAGCATTAACTCCGATATGTACTGTGAGACACTCCGACGCCTACGCAGGTCCATCAAGAACAAAAGACCGGGCTGCTCACGGATGGTGTGGTTCTGCTCCATGATAACGCGCGTCCACACGTCTCCAGAGTCACACAAATGGAACTGGACAAGTTCCAATGGGAGACGTTGACCCTCCGTCCTACAGTCCGGACATGTCACCCTGCGATTTCCATGTGTTTGGTCCACTGAAGAAACACCTGAAAGGAAAGCGCTTCAACTCGGAGACGTACTCAAGGACACTGTGAAGGACTGGGCTCGTCACAGCCACAGGAATTCGGGAACAAGGAATCCTGCGGCTTGTTCATCAGTGGGATCGTTGTGCTCAGGCCTATGGTGTATACTTTGAATAAAGTCTATATTTGTACCCACCGTGTCGTTTCGTACCTTTTCATTTGATCATCCTTGTAATTATAAATTAGTTATATATATTTCCCCCTCTATTTTCTGGGGATTTAATGTCTTCTTTTCATGGGAATTTAATGTCTATTTTTATCTTTGAGCTTCCATACTTTGTATCAACGGAAATTAATTTCTTAAACTGGTAAAAAAAATATGAATTTAAAAATTTATCTAAAAATTGAATGAGATTTATTCTTTTTAAAAAAATTCAGTTATTTTTTGCATAGATAAAAACTGTAACAGATGTTATAAATATTTTTAATCCAATTCTTTAATAGGTATAAAACTATTTGTGCAGAAGTACAAGTGGAGAACATATAAAACTCCATACAAAAAATACCTAAAATTATAACAAAAATCCCAAATCGCTTTTCTTTTTAAATGCATTTTTGCGATAAGCCTTTTGAACAAATTTTTAAGAATGTTTTGTAAAAAAATTTGTTTTATGGCTAGCTATTCAAATATTTTTCTATTTTTATTCAAGTCACAAAACAAACGTCCATTAATTTCCTATTATTTTTGTAGTAGCCATTTCACCCTGCATTACATTTATCGTACTTTCATATGCTTCTGCGCACTTTTATAGAAAATGCCCAGCACTTTATTATCAAAAATGTACTAAAATCATAGTAAAAGCATAGTAAATACAAACTAAAACACTATTCTTACTTTTTCGTTTCGA
This sequence comes from Trichonephila clavata, assembly GCA_019973975.1. Taxonomy (NCBI): domain Eukaryota; kingdom Metazoa; phylum Arthropoda; class Arachnida; order Araneae; family Nephilidae; genus Trichonephila; species Trichonephila clavata. The sequence goes on from BMAO01002415.1 coordinate 18,506, forward strand.
CCCTCAAAATGTTTATGAACATTGAAAAGGTGTTTCCAAATCCTGCTCGTGAAAATACAATCCAATTTCTTTTCTCTAAAAGAAAGGAGCAGAAATTTTCTAACTTGAAAACTTCAGAAACGAGTTGCATTTATTTTAAGGTTTGTTTACCTACATTTTTATGACCGGATATACATAACGTTATTTGTCTTATGAAAAATGATATAATGTTAAAAGCTATTTAGGATCAAGTATAGCTTTCTGGAAATGTAAAACTGTTATCAGCGTTGCTCTACTGTAGTTATTCCTATAATTTATAATAAGTTCAAACAATTTTATTTCAGCTTTTCAGATTTCTCAATTGTATAAAAAATATTTTTCATATATTTTTATGAAAAATTTTGGTAATTTGTTTATATTTTATTTTTTTAATATAATTTTGAAAAATTCTAATCTTACTCACATGAATACAAAACGTTTCTTATTAAAATTATGTTTTTTTTTTAAATATATTTAAAAATTCAAATTCAAAAATTATTTTTTGATACTTTCTAATTTATTTTCAATATTTAATACAATGCAACATTAATAAGTTATGCTGTTTATTTTTTTACTTGCACATATCAGTTCAACAAGTTTTCTGAAGTGAAAAAGAAACTGAATATTTTCATTTTTTTTCATGCAATACAAAAAATTCCAAATAAATATTACTGTGGAGTGTAAGTTAAAACGACGCTTTCTAAAGCTTTTTTGCATTTTACAGAAATTAGACCTTTTTTTTTATATCTCTGATGAAATTGTAATATTTTCCTATCTTTGCATGGTTGTAAAATTTTAATTTTGCTTATAACGATGCTGAATTTCAGCAAAGATTAATGCGAATATTTTATGCATTCTTTATCAATTAATGTAATTTAATAATACTTTAAAAATTTAGAAACAGTGCAAGAATATTGTAAAATTTGTGGGCATGACTGAAATAAAGAAAATTTTAAAATTACCCATTTATATATATATATATATATATATATATTAAAGTGAATCAAAAAGCATGAGATACTTCTTGCATTCATTGAAAACTTTCTTTAGTCAGTCAATTGCCGTACATAGATGGAGCGTTGACTCAACAAATCGTTGGAAGTCATATGAAAAAAATATTTAGGCATACTTTTTACACAGCCGTGTGTGTTCATAACTGTAAAATTATTGCTCGTGCTGTCTTTTATGTAAGAATTCGCACATTGATCATGTCTCTTGTATGTTCCATGATATTCATATAATGCCATCTAGATGGCCAAATCATTTCTTGTAACTGTTCAGAATGTTTTTGAGACCAATTGCGAATGAGTTGGGCTCTGTATTATTCCTAATTGTCATGCTTGAAAGTTCGCAACTTAGGAATGTGAAATCCATCAATGATTGCAAATGGTCTCCATGCATCTGAGCATCATCATTTTCAGTCATTAGTATTTCAATTTGACTTGAGAACCCGGTCCGTTCCACATAAAAATAGTCGGTAAAAATAGTTCGTACCCTTAAAAAAAAGAAACGAGCCTTACAGTAGTCGCATACGATGTGTAACATCTGACATGTTATCGTGGTAAATTCTCAATAGCAACTTATATCCTGAAAAAAATGAATTGAGTATGATTGGAAATAATTTTCTACGGAATAATTATATCTTTAATGAAAATTTTATTTAATTAAAAAGGAGTAATGCAATTTTTTATCAAAAATAATTATTCTTGTTCAATTTGGGGAAGAGCGGTAATGATAACTTATGATAACTAAAATATGACTCATATACTTGTGATTTCAAAGTATTTAAAAACCGTTGAAAAATAGCGTCAATAACAGTACCACTATTAGTTGTCCAGACATTTCGATTTGTGTTAATTTTGAGCTTGAGTTCATCATTCAAAAAAGCTATGAGTGGCTCGGCTTCTAGTAAACTGAAGTTAACTTTAAAATCACCACTCAAAACCATAGGAAGTGAGTGATAGTTTTTTTTAAAGAGCAGAAAGACCTTCGGTATATAATAAAAGTAAAAAATGCAAGAAATCTTTAATTTTTTGAACCGTTTGATTCGGAGAAATGTATACGACCACCGAAATCACTGTTTGTCCATTTTCAAATGAGCATTCTGCCACATATATGTCCCCAATATCTTGACTAAAAATAGCCAGTCCACTTGTTTGACGATAAGTAATATCCATACAGAACATGCGAGTTGTTCTGTTTGCGATAGATCGCAACACCAGCTGTTCTGTGGCACGGTCGTTTAAATGTTACGCAGCAATCAAAGTTAGGTATCAAAACACGTTCGTCATTATCTATCCATGCCTCTGCCAACTTGAGTAACGTACAATTTTTAGAAATAACGTCGAAATCTGTTTGGTGAGCCCTCAGACTTTGACAATTGAGCGTAAGGATCGTAAGTTTATCCTTGGTGAAGTCTAATAAGACTTGCTGGTATGTGCGAAGTGGATTTAGAGTCAAGTGCAAACGAAACCGAGTTTTTGAATTAGAATCTTTTGAAATGCTAAATTTAACAATATAAAAAAGGCTGGAGGTTATTGATGGATACTTGAGATGGACCCTGCTTGGATATATATTTACAAGATCCAGCAAAGTGAGAAAACAAAACAAAAACAAAGATCCCACGGCCTAGACCGCAAAGGGGGGATGGAGCCCCTCCCGAATGAAGGAGAAAAAACAGAACTTCACCGCGGGGTTAGCGAAGAGTGACCACCAAGCGCGCTGATTGTTCAAATTAAATAGAGCGTCCTTCCCCAACTTCCTGTTACACATTTCCGTCCATTTTCACGTAATCACTCCCACAAATCTCCAGCAACCGAGAGGAAAGATGTTACACATCAAAAACCTATACTTTTATGTAAAGTACTCCCTATCCTCTCAGCGAGTGTTGTAGAGTCTCCTTCACCTCCGAACCTTACCATTAGCTCTTACCAACTAGAATTGTTAGTTATTTAACAAGTGCAAACCAGTTCCAGATATCTTGATTCCGACCGATACATTCAAGAGTCCATTGGAGGTACTTTACCTGACGTGTAGTTAAAAAAGCGCACGAGTCGATTTTTTTGCTGTCATATCCCATCAACATTAAACTTCGCTACACTGTCCTGATGGATGTATTTATCGTGCATTTTGTATCGATTAATTTTTTTGACGCTTTACATTACTGGTAATACTATTCCACGCAGACGTTGTGTGGGTAACCGTGGTCAGTTATTTCTTTTTTCATAGTAGCGGTAACGAGTTACATTATTAACTGTAAGACAAGAAAAACTATTTATACAAGGAATTTCTCAGAATGCAATAAAGATTAAAACGATGGTAAAATGCTTACGGAATATTAAATGATTGCAGTTTAATACTAAAATTTTCAAAATCAACTGAGCAAAATTAGAACTGTAACCTCATTTAGTAGTGCGTAAGAATGTTTCTTCTTATTTAATATAAATGTTAACTTCAATGGTTATGAGTTTTAGAGGAATTTTTGAAATCCTGCGTGAATCTATCTCATGTTAATTTAACCAAGAGATGTAGTCCCTGCAGATTATGGGTCTTGGTGGAGTAGTGACTTCTCGTTCCATACCGTACTATATAATATTGGTTGAAAACAGTAGTTTTGACAATGCCGACCGTGATAAGACATCGGCATGTTGTACACGAACCCTAGAGGTGGTAGCAAGATGTGAAAGAATATTATCTTGTTGCTAAAATGGTTGAAATTGATAGGCAGGAATAAAAACTAACAGTTTGCAGAGTCTCTTGAAAGTAACGCTGGCTAATCAAACAGTCTGCAACTAACACAAAAGATGATTTAACTGCATTTGCACACCTGTATCTGCAACAAGTCTGTGACATTGTACAAGGACCTGCAAATCTTGGCACTGAACACAATGCCTCTGTAAACGTTATCTATTAACATATGAACTCGTCGGGAAGACAACTCGATGTTAATCGTTATGTCCCATGTCCATCCTGTTAAAACTCTACTCTTCTCTTTGATAACGAAGCAATATTATTAAAGATAGCTATCGCAACTGGTTACACATGTTCAGCTACGAGTCGTCATACCATCGCAAAATGGTGAGGTTATTTAAAAAAGAATTGGTAGAAATTCCATCTAAATAAGCGAAAAAATTACCATGCCTCTTACAATATTTTTTGCATCCAATTCTCTCTTTCCTCTCTCTCTCTATATAAAGATCTCATTTAATATTATTTTAAACTATCAGCTTATGTATTTTGTGTTTTGTACATCCTAAATAAGAAGGCAATTTTTCTGAACCCTAGTCACATTTTTTTCATTACCGTTAAAAAGAAGGAACGTTATAAGTAAGGAATCAAATCTTTCATTATGCAAGGCTCTAAAGTTTAGGGTGAGACACTTAAGAGGAAGCGACGCATACAAAGAAGGATACTTTTGCGTGTCATATGCCTTTACCATACCCTAAGTTATGAGTCAGATTATTCTATTCCAGGCTTCCTGCCCTCTAATCGACATTACCATTCCTCGTAATATTGCCTTTAAGGAAAATCTCTCTGTTTCTTCCATCTCTAATTATGATTGTATTCTGTGTGTGTGTCTTCCTTTTTTTCTTCCTCTTCCTTCAAAGAGGAATGTTATCAATATTACTCAACTTAGTGACAAAAGCACGGATGATTTCCCTGTTATTTGTTTTACTGATGGCAGTAAAATTTATGGCAGAGTTGATTTCACTTTTGTTAACTTTAGGAGTGGTGTTGAATACAAGCACTTTCAATTTAGAATTCGTGATGAATGCACAGTTTTTATAGCTGAACTTTATTGCTCAAACTTCACCATTAAATAGATCGCTGAACAGAATAGTGTCATCTAAGACTATCTCATTTGCACCGACTCTCTTTCCTCCTTCGATTCTTTTAGGTGTATTTCTTCATCTAACAACATAATCGTCGAGATCTAAAATCGACTTAAAAGCCTAAAAGATAAACACATTTCAATAGTTTTTGTATTTGTTCTCGGGCACACGGGCGTTTTTGGAAATGAGCGGGCTGATTGTCTTGCAAAGGTTGTCATCAAGCGTGAAATCGACTTAGCGCAAATATTCATTAAATCATATTACAATAAGATCACGAAAGAAAGAATAGTGAAGTCTTGGAACCAAGAATATCTCATTTCAAACAAAAGTAGCTTAACAATGAAATTTTTTCCAATCATTAATAAGAATCTGTCATATCATCTCTCATTTTTATACTAATTACAAAATAACCCAATTTTCTCACTAGTTGGCCTTGGTAACTTTTAAGGCTACTTGAACACATTTATTTTAGTTCCATCCTCCTGCTGTGATTGTAAAATTGGTGGCGAGGAGAATAAAAGACATGAGCTCCTTCTGTTACAAGTTTGTCAGAGAGAGAAAGATCCTAAGACTGGCTTTTAAGGGACTTAATATGAATTGTCCCTTGAATTTTCACCAATTTCATTCAACCAGAAGTATTTTAAAAAACTTTTGTGAATTTTTGTAAATATTTGCAATTTTACATAACCTCAGTTTTTCCCTTATTTTCTTTGTAATGTGTAATTAATACTTTTGTGAGTCCCGTGTGATACTTCGGGGTGTATTAGATTTTATTATTGTTTTCAACAAAAATAAAGAATACCTTATACCGTAGCTTACACGTGAGTTACTCAAAGACTCGCTGGCGCCAAGGTTTTCCTTAAGTCCATCTAAGCAATTTCCCAAAATAACTATTATTTTCTTTCTCAAACACATGGTTATAAAATACCACAATTATTCTACCCCTTTAATTCCTTATCTTAGAGGATGGGGATATCCTTATCTTTTCTTGAATTATAGTTACAGGGAATGGACACAAAACATCCAATCTCCGCATGCTTAAAATTACGATAGTTAATTAATTTTTCTATTTAGTTTTTTTTTTCTCGTCGTAAAAGGAAAGTTACCTAACGTGAAAAAAAGGAACATGCGAGTAATCAGAAAGACCCCAGAGAGTGAAACTCAGAAATTTGCGGGAGCAAACAGTCTATTGGAGCCATGGAGAGTTTGTAAAACGAGCACAGCAATACATTAAGAAGCAGCTGCATGACGGTTGTTTTCTCTAATTTTTCAAAATCCAATTTCTTCGGAAAAATATTTATAATTGGTACCTGATTCACCCCTTCATAGAAAAGTTTTATTTTCAAGAGGTCTAGATGGCTTTTAAAGAGCCATTTTGAAATTCTAAAAAGCCCCAGTGTTTCCATAATCTGAAAGTGTGAAACTCTTCCATTAGACAAGAAGATCCCTTCTTTTTGAACGGTGTTTTCATTAATTAGTGCGGGTAATTAGCGACATAATGACGGCTCAAGGCAAAAAATTTTGATATGTTTTTTTATTATTATTATTGAGACACCATTTTTTAAGCATTTTAGCTTCAGGTATGTATAATTTGTTTTCTGTTGATACAAAATTTGTATTAGGAAGATTTATATAATGTATTTTGTTTTTAAAAAATATGCATGTTTCAATATAATGATCAATTTAAAACTTGATTGTGATCTTTACTATCAGAGTTTTGATGGTTCTATACTTTTTTAAATGTCTTGATATTTCAAAACTGCAAAGAGTATTCTAATTTTTGATGTATTAGGTTAGAAGGTTTGTGGTGAGTTAACATTTATTTTAACTGAACAATACATTTATCTATACTTAAAATGTTCGACCTCATAGATAATTGTTTAGAAAAGATTGATAACAGTTATGAGAGAACTATGGCTCAGAAAATATTAAAACATAAATATACAAAATTAGACAAGCAAATGGCTTTACATATACAAGAAAATACAAATCATTAAAGAAAGGTAATAAAAAAAAACTTAATGAAATGTATAGCAATCAAAAATAAAACTGGTAGTCCAATGATTGTGTGAGACTTGGATCGATTTCTCAATTCGATCAATTTTCCACTTGCATCAGTTTCCCCTTTGAATATCTGTTCTACAGAAATTATGTATTTTAAATCTATTTTTTGTGTAATCAAATTTAATAGTAATGGTTTACTAAATATCTGCTTAAATGTGTTTAAACATTTTTGGTATCCTTGTTGGAGATTATCTCTGTGTTAAGGAGAAAGGAAAACTCTACATGAATTTTAGTTCAAACTTAAATCTTAATCATGCACTTGTGTATCTGTATGAGATGCGTGTGTACGTAAAGGGCCTTGCCATATATATATATACATATATATAAACACATGTCCTGTGAATTAGAAAAATTGTAACAACTCACTTATTATTGGTTTAAAGTATAATATATTTTACATTTTCTCTTTAAATTTTAATTACGTATACCGTTTCTGACATATTTATTCGTAATTCCAAGAAAAAAGATTACTTAATGGCTCACACTTGCGCTTATCAACGACTAACTAACATTGAATTTTAACCTAAAACTACGTACTCAATTTCTAAAAACAATATTGTGGCCCTTCATTTACAAACGAATTTACATCACTATTATTACTTCCATTTTAATTCTCTACTTAAGAGAATGATGAGTTTCCTCTGTAACTTGTTCATAGTTGCAGAGGATAGATGCAGAATGACTATTTGGAAATAGTCGCGACAACACAAAATCTGCCCTTGTAGGAAAACGAAATTTTAGTAACATAATTATAAACGTGGGAAGAATAAACGTTATATATATATATATATATATATATATATATATATATATATATATATATATTTATGTGTGTGTGTGTGTGTGTGTGTGTGTGTGTGTGTGTGTGTGTGTGTGTGTGTGTGTGTGTGGGTGTGTTTGGGCACATATAACATTTTTATGTGCTCTCCATAAGATGAAACGATATAAACAAAAAAAATATCAAATAAATAATTAATTTTTTTTAAAAAAATGAACTCTGCACTATTATAAACATTTTAAGAGAAGGGTTATTTTATAAACAAATGGAGAATAAATTGATACATAAATAGCCAGAATTCCCTCTTTCTATTTTTAATACAGATCGAAATCCTTTGAAATTTAAAAGATAGAAGTTCTAAACTCATTTTAATAAAAGCTTAGATACCCAAAAGAGTATTCTAAATGCTTAGAATAAGGCCATTTATCAAAGAATGAAACCAATTATTGCCAGATTCTGTAGTCTAAATATAAATTCAAAGTTAGGGGGAAAAAGCGGACAATAAACAAGGAGCATAATGGAAATGTAAATTATGGAAGTAGTATTATTAACATTGTTTTCTATTATTTTCAATGCTATCAAACAATAGGCTATAATAGATTTTTTGGGTATTTATTATTTTTAGTGCTACAGTATAAACATGTATGATTTTAATTAAAAGGCACTTAAATATAGAGAAAATTCATAGAACTAAGAATTTTTATATTATCAATAATCGATCCTACCTATTTAAACAAAATATTTAATCTATAAAATTTAGGATTTCATTTTTGCAGGTTACTAAAATTAATTGTGTATTTTTGTTCTAAATATTCATATACCATTTCGAGGGCCTTGGAAAGATTATATACCATCTACTTGATCATACAAAATACTCCTGTGAGAAGAGCAAAACTCATTATAATACGAGTATATATTGGCCTTGCTATTATAACGATGGGAAAATAAATTCCCGCTTAAGTTCTGTGCAAATAATCCAGTGATTATGACATCTGTAAATCGCACAAAAAATTGTACTAAAGAGGTACCTTGTCCAAAAACTGTCTTTGTATATAACGGTGTCATGGCTAGGGTAGATCGCTCCGATTAAAGAAGAGAAAGATACAAAAAAAAGATCTGTAAAATGGTGGTATCGTATTTTTTATTTTGTTATTGATTTTCCCATCATAAATAGTTTCATATTGTCGCAAGTTAACAAAAGAAACAGAAGTTCAGACCAGCTAACATTCGTATAGCATCAGCTCGTTACCTAATAGACACAGATATTCTTCAAGAAAAAAAGAAAGGACCTTTTTATAGCTTCTAAGCAAAGAAGTGTAGTTCCGGATAATGTGGTTTCTAGACAATGTGGGAAATCATAAGACATAGATTGTTTCTAACCATAGACGATGTAGGAAATGTCGCTGAAAGGCACAAGAAAAGAGGACACACTACATTTGTGCATATCGTGGTGTCCCCTTTTGAATTGAAACATGCTCTCATTTTTTCATATCAAATATTCAACATTGAATTCAATTTTCATAATGATTGTAAATGGTTCTTGGGAAGTATTCTTCTCACAACTAAAATCTAAATCTAAGCTTAAAATGTGGTAAGAAAATATATTTCTTTAAATGCTATTGTTTAATTGTTAATAAAACAATAACAATAACATAAAAAAACTGCGAGGAATTTAAAAGAGAAAAAAATGGCCCATGAAAGGAATAATGTGATTATTTATTATAATTATTAATTTTATCTCATGTATTTCAAAATATAGATATTCTGCAATTTAAAAGAATTTTTCTGAAAATTAATGAACGTACATTATTTTTCTCAGTAAACTATAATAATAATATTGAAGTAAAAGTCGCCTCCCATGTAAGCTGATGATTGTAAAAAAAAAAAAAAAAACGAGTCTTACAGTAGTCGCATATGATGTGTAACATCTGACTTTTTATCATGGTAAATACGCAATAGTGACTTTAATCCTAAAAGAAATGAATCGGTTATGACTGGAAATAATTTTCTATTGAATAATTATACCTCTAATGTGAAAATTTTATTTTATTAACACAAGGAGTAATGCAGTTGTTGATCAAAAATATTTAATATTGTTCAATTTGGGGAAGAGCGGAGACAACAGATTTATGAAAACTAAAGTATGGCACATATACTTGTAATTTCAAAGAATTTAACAATCGTTGAAAAACGGCGTCAATAACAGTACCACTGTTAGTTGTCGAAATATTTCGATTAGTGTTCATTTCGTGCTTGAGTTCATCTTTCAGAAAAGCTATGAGCGGTTCAGCTTCTGGCAAACTGAAGTTAACTTTAAAGTCATCACTCAAAATCATGGGAAGCGAGTGATAGTTTTTTTTTAAAAAAAAAGAACAGAACCACCTTCGGTATACGGTAAAAGTACAAAATGCAGGAAATCTTTAATTTTTTTTAACTGTTTGATTCGGAGAAATGTATGCCACCACCAAAATGACAAGACTTGCTGGTATGTGAGGTAGGCGGGCGTCTTAATTGCTACTACATTTGGACCCTCAGACGAGGGTAGCGAAGAAACACCGTCAAGCGCATGCTTGTTGTTGTTGTTGTCGTGCCCTTCCCGCAGGGAAGGAAGGAAAGTTGCCATTGCCTGAAGCGCATGCTTAAAAATTAGAAATATTAGAGAAAATAAAAAAAAAATATACAAGTTTACTTAATTAGTTTTTTTTTTTTAAATCTAGAAATCTTTTTTAATCAGAATTAAAAATATTTTATTGACAGGGACAGGAATTAAGACCACTCGGTACCCTTTGAAAACTTTTTTTTATTTATGCATTTAAAAATTATATTTTAGCATTTCATATAATGTTTATATTCAATAAAACAATATGAGGTGTAATTTTGCATATATTATTCACACAATTTTAAAATTTTAAATTTTTTAAAAAAAATGAAAAATTTTAAAATACTACTCCTTCTGTATTTATTAATATTTTGACATTAAATTTTTTGTAACATTCTTAAGGATGTTTTAAACAACTTCAGGGATCGATTTTACAATAACTTAATTGGTTGTGGAGAAAAAAAATAAAATGTTAATACATATGCTAAAATTTAACGAAAAACCCAATATCTCCTACATTTCAATTTTTTTTAAAAAAAGTATTCAGTTTATAGCAAAACGGATCCCTAATTTTGTTACATGCATGATTTATAACACACAGAGAAAAAATGAAAATGACGGGATAATAATTGTGGAAGGAGTAGCATTTTGAATGAACTAATGTATTGAAAAAACACAAGCTGAGAAAAAACATTTTAAAGTTTATACTTCTAAAAAAATTATTATTATAATCTTAAATAAATTTAAAATACAATTTTAAAATATTAGCTATACATTTTTCTTCAAAATAATTGCTTTTTTATATTAATTGAACCTATATTTTCTGTAAATGATACATTTTTACACAGTAATAATGGCACATAAATATCAAGAAAACTCGAAGAAAACGTTAAAAAAAAATGTTCTTCTGTTGTAACAGAAGTTTTAAAATCTTTTGATTCACATAATATTTAAATAATATATTTGTATGAAAAACACATGATGAAAAGAACTGAAATTATAAAATTATTAAAATAAAATACCTAAATTAAAAATATTTACATGCACACATTTTACAAAAAAAAAAAAATACATTATTAAAATATCTCAGAAATATCCTGCTTTATAAGAAACACCTTCCTTTTTTTAAATTAATATTTCTCTTTTTAAAATAGCTTTTTTTATCAATTTGCGTGCATGCTGGTATTTGGTGTTTTTCGGTCTGATTCTGAACAATCTTTTACGGGATTCGAGCATTACACCAAGATCATGCAAAGATTTCCCCAAAGATATATGTAATGCTTTTTGGGTCTCTCTCACAGTGCGTAGAGTCCCTTTGTTAAATTCACAAATTTCTTCCATTACGGCATGTGTAACTCTGTCTTTGGACACTTTGACCAAATCATGTTGTGTAAGCTTTCATTAGCGTTTTGGGTTCCGCAATTAATGCATCTTTCCAAAAGTTCATTTGAAGTAAGCCGTTGATAAATAGAAAGGATATGTGGAAAAAAACTTTCATTAATTGGAGTCGCAACATCTTGTTTATGTAGACCTGGATTTTGTCCTTTTGCTTTTGTGGACTGGTAAAAATACCATGAGTCTGCACCGATTGGACATTTCGAATGCTGAGGCTTTTGGTCTGTCGAAATGCTGTGATATAAAGTAGCATATATTGCTTTTTTCATGGCGGGAACATTGCCTTTGTTTTTTAGTATAGCTTTTTGGTAGTACAAAGTTAATTTTTTAATTGTTGACTCTTTTAATGTGCCGTGGCCTTTTCCTCCTAATGAAATTCCACGGGCCCTCGATTCCTTAACAGCATTTCGTAAACCAGTGCCCAACCTTTTGCTGACATGATTAATGCACTCCTCTTTTTCTTATCTCAGTCTTATCCCCATACACATTCTTTTCTGTTAAATAGTTGAAGGTTTTACAATCCCCATCAGACAATAAGGTGCAATAACGAAATCCCAACGCTTGTTATCTTTCCCAGAGGATCAATGCAGCCTCCATTTCCATCGAAGTTGATGAGCCGGAATGATTAACATCACAATCCTTCTTGTGTCCTTCAAACCAAATGTTATATTCTGCACTTGACTCTCCAAGTTCTCTTTTTGCTACAGTACAATTACGACATACCTTGCACATGACTTCAAAATCAATTACATAGCCTTTAAGTATATCAATAACACAAGCTATGCCAATCAAAGATGTATGTCCACGCGTCAACCAGCTACCATCAAATGAAACACTTATATCTACAACGGGAACATCAGTTGGTGCTTCGTAAGCATTTCTCACTTCACTGTGTACTTCTTTCAGCAAATTCTCTGCAGCAATACCACAGGCTTTGTGAAGACGTTTAGTACATTTGCTATAAGTTCTCGAGGAAAAAGGAGATATATTTACTGCCATGCAAAATTTTTCAATTGCAGAGTAACCTTTTCCAATATTAGAGAATGCTTTTGCGACACGTAAATTAATATCAGGAACGGTATTACCCTGCCTTTCATTAGACGTTTCTACAGCACAAACTTTTTCAGCACAAGTATTGCAAGTTAAATTTAACACATAGGAAAATCCAACCTTTTTTCCAAGAGCAAGCTTTAGAGTTTGCTTGTCACAGTCAGGGCATTTTAGTTTCATAAACATTTTGCTGATTTGCTCAAAATTCACAATAATGAAATTTCCAATTTCAGAATGTTCAGTTTTTTCAGGATAAGATAACTGCTCAATTCTGATGTTAGGAACTAATTTGTTTTCTTCTGTGACACATGTATTCACAGCATCACTACACCAACTTTTGCTGTTCATTTGAGCAGAATGATTTCTTCGTTTAACTCGTGGCATTTTTAAGAGAAATCTTCAATAGATAATAATAGGAAAGATAATATTGAAATCTCAGCAGTTTCAGCAACAGTCTTTAAAAGACAGCAATCAGTAAAAGTCTTAAAAAAGACTGTTTTTTTCAATGTAAAACGTAAATAAAATTAGCACGATAACAGCAAAACAAACGAAAGAAGCGCCAAAACAACAACAAATAGCTTGTAATAAAAGTTGTAGTCACTAAAATGTACGATTAAGCGTTGCAGTTATGGTTAAAACAAAGTAAAATTTATTTTTGAAAAGTAGTTGATAAAAATTAGTTTAAAATCACTGACACCTCTAAAAAGAGGGCGTGGTCGAATTTTTAAATTTGTTTGTTTACATTTTTCAAATGAAATTTTTTCCAACTTCTAATTTTCAGGCATACAAAAGTGATATGACAATCGAAAGGTAATCGTTCAAAGAATATAAATAAATAAAAATTAAAAAAAACGATAAATAAGTCATTTTTGCGGTACCAAGTCCCCTTAACCACAAAGTATGAAATGATAAGCACTTAAATATTTATTCAAATAATTCCATATTACTTACTCCTATTTTTTTTAAGAATGAAGAGCTTTGTCAGACGCTTACCAGGAAATATAATTATTTTTTAAATATATTGTTTACACATATATAAATATATCCTGAGATTTCAAACACAATTAGCCCTCAGACTTAAACATTTGAGCGTAATAATCACAAGTTTATTCTGGATGAAATCTAATAAGACTTGCTGGTGTGTGCGGTAGGCGGGCGTCTTAATTGCTAGTAGAGTTGGACCCTGAGACGAGGCTAGCGAAGAGACACACCCAAGGCGCTGAATTGGTCAAATCAAACAGCGCGCGCTTCCCCCGACTTCCGGTTACGCATTTCCGTCCCTTTTCACGAAATCACTCCAACAAATATAAAGCAACCGAGAGTAAAGATGTTACACATAAAAAAAAGCAACACCATGAAGGAATCATCAGAATTAAATGAAATTTAATACACAAATGTCTTGTATTAATACAAATAAATGACGGAATTTCAAAGCAAAAAAAAAGTGTTCGAAATCAGTATTTGCTGTAGCCATCACGAGCTGCAAAAAGTACAGCTGTACGACATGACATCGAATCAAACAGAATTTGAATGTTTTTGGAAGAGAATTCCATATTGCTTGTATACGCAGCAAACGTTCGCCTTTTGAAGCTGTAGGACGTGGATAACGAGCAAGATGTCGACCAACCAAATCCAACACGTGCTCAGTAGGCGACATAACCGGCGAATAAGCAGGCCAAGGAAAAAGCTATATGTGTTAGGCTGAACAGATGTCTGGAACAGTCATTGCAACATGTGGGTTTGTATTATCCTTCTGAAAGATAGCTCCAGGGATGTCTTGAAGGAAGAGAACGACATCGGGCTTTAGCACTTCACGGACGTTCTTTTAAGATTACCCTTTATTCGTAGCTAATTGGATCGCCCATGATTCGAAATCGCACACCAAACCATACATCCGGGTGTTAAGCAACTATGTCTTTCGATAACGCATTCTGTAATGCAGTGTTCCCAGGGCATAGCGTCTAACAAGAATTAAGACATCGTGATCCCACAAATTGAAGCGTAATTCCACTGAAAAGACAATATGGTGCCAATCAGCTTGCCCAACTCTGTGCTCATGAGCCCATTGCAGTGCAGCCATCGATAGTTTCCCGTGAGAGGGATCCTGTCCACTGTGAAGCAAACGTCGACGAATTAAATAAGCCTACATTATTACACCTGTAGGAGGAGACCAATGGGCTGCCAACTGCCTAGAGGAAGCTTTACGATCATTTACCGCCGTGCGATGCAGGCTTCAATCGTCGCTCGCTGACTTCACCTTAGGTCATCCACTGCCAGATTTTCGAGTTGTTCGGTGTTTGTAGGTCTACTGCTTTCAAACTCGCATCACTGAGGAACTGTTCCGCTTCACACGAACTCCTATTGCGTGATAGGAAAACCCTCCTTCTCAAAGGCCGATAATCCTCCCCCGTTCTAACTCTGTAAGTTGTTGGAATTTCTCCTTGTTTCGTCCTGGAGGTATACTTCGGTCTCACTAAACGTCCGCCATTAAAAAATAATCATTTACTATTTTCAACGTCCTGCTACAACAGCCCTCTATTTATACGCTTTCAGCATCAGTTCAGAGGGCACTGCGCACGACACGCATGCGCGGTGGCTCTGAAATTTTACTCTTTTACGTAACATCCTATAATCGATATGTGCGGCAAAGTTGATTTTGTTCTGATGATTCCTTTACGGTGTTGCATTTTTTACAAACAGCTGTGTACTAATCCTGTTTAATTCATCCTCTAACTATGTTTTATACTAAAAAAGCTCGATCAGTATTGGTGATATGCTCGCGTGTTTAACCGCACTTTCGTGTGTGCATGTGCATAATCTACATGGATTTAAATGTGCAGTATTAGATAATGTATGATTTACACAAAAGAATATTCTACTCACGGAAGGAATTAATGCAATACATTACTTTCCTAGTTCTTATTCACTAATGAAATATATTCTATTATATATTCTAAGTTTTATATCAATGGAACTTCTTCTCATTAGTAGTTAAATGAATTCAACTAAACTTCTGATGTATTGCGAATTTAGTTTTGGATATCCGAGATTTTACAAAAATTTTGCAGCTTTTCTGACATTTATTCAGAGAAGTTTTCGCCTGTAAGGAATTAATTCAATTTGAATTATTCATGTGAGCTTGAACGAATTCGAATAAATTTTTACGTTTGACATCTCAGGAACTTGCATTTGTCTCTAAGCTATTTAACTTAAGTAAACAGTTAATTGTTAACGTTTCTTCCAAAGAAACAAGTCTGCTGATGCATTTAATTAAAATTTGTCTCTTTTGCGGATTACTTTGTACCACATAATCTGTTCAAAATAAACTTTGACGTATAATCTAATTATATGTTGTTATACTTAAGTAGCTATACTTGAAAAAATGGATTGAAAAAAAGTTATAAAGTCTCTTTTGAGACTTATTTTCAAAAGAAAAAATTAAGTTTGAAAGACTGATGCGTATTGTTTGTTAATTATTTTTGACAGTCATAATTTTAAACATTTCTTAATGCTGAATTTGTCGTAATAAATATTTGAAATCACTCCCAATTTGAACAAGTCTTAAAAGTAAGAGTTATAAAGTGATTCAGAGATCCTCTTAAGCCATGCCGAAAGGTAATATAAAACATTGTATTGAAATACACACGTGCGTTGGTGGGACTTTTATTATGTGAAATTAAGGTTTATAGATGATGTTCGCCTTTCAGCATTGACTTGAAGTATCATTATGACAATCCTAGAAGATATGACAATTCTTTAACATTTTGTTGACAAATTTAGCGAAAAATTAAATCGCCAATGAACCATCAAAAAGTTTCTGGGATCTACCCTTCTAAAATTTGCCCTCGAGATATATAAGGGACCTTGAAGAGGACGGTTAAGTCTGTCGAGTTCAGAGCTCAGTCTTGTGCGTTGACCACAAACAGAGAGAGAAAGATTGTCCAAGTTTCTTCTAGCGGATCTGTTCTGGAGCACTGTGGAACTTGTTATTAACGAGTGTGATTTTTTTTTCTGTAGACGCCGATTTTTCTTCCTACAGCCATTTCTTCTTCATTTACTAATAAATTTATTATTATTCTAATGACATGAGTCAGCGACTACTTTACTTCGACGTAAAATTGTGACAATTAAAAGTATGTATAGTTGTAATTATATAATGCCTACTTTAAGAAATATTTTGATAAATATAAATAAAATTTTTATACCTTATTTTATGCGTCATTATATTATGCTTAAATACTGTATTTATTTAGTGAATGCACAATTCTTTATTATTCATGTACAATACACTAAATATTTCTTTTTGCTAAAACTAGTTTCATACTCGCGCGTAGATTATTAAAAAAGTTCTTTTCTAAAATCATATAAAAGTAATTTTTTAATTATTGTGCACAAATTAATATTCATTTAATCTCATATATATATGTGTGTGTTTCAAATAAAAACTCAACTCTAATAAAGAACATTATTCACTAATGAAAAAAAAATTAATAAAAATTATATTATTGCAAATTATAAGAAATCTAAAAAGTGTAATAAAAAACCCTTAAATAAAATTGATATCCACTGTTTCATCTTTACAAAACTAGATTACAATTAGATGTACGGGGCATTCTGTGTTCCCTGATTTTTCTCCTGTGTACAAAAATGTTCATTACATGAGGTTTTCTTTCAATCCCAGTCTGATGTAAAAATTGACCTTCCCTATGTTTATTACTCTACTTAGTAGATTGTGCACATGTAATATCAGGATTCATTTACATGTGAACGTTTATTTCCCTGTTTTTGGTATCATTTTTTCCCGTATAACCACGTTTATAGTAGTATTGCCCAGTATCAGAGTCACATTTCAACAAAAAAGATTTTTCTCAAGTGTTCCATTCTATGATTTGTTTCGAATCTCTTAAAGACATGCATTCAACCCATATCCCTGTCATTTTATGTATGAGTATAAACTTGGTAATGATGCTGAAAACGTAACACGCAGTATAAATCAGTTACTTAGTGAAAATATTGTTAACGATCAAAAAGCGTAGCGTTAGTTCGAACAATTCCAGTCTGATGATTTTTAATTAGAAGATGAACCGCGGGGATGACCCGAAACTCTTAATGAATGTTTTGAAAAATGATGCCTTGAAGGCATGTATATAATTGAATCGTATTTACAAGAAAACTTGCAATTAGTTCCATTAAAAGTTAGCCAAACAGCATTATTGTGATACCTTTCTGAAATTATATATTTTACTAAGATATATCATACTAAGTTGTAAATTAATCTTTTAGTAGCCAATTTTGGAATTAGTCGCTAAATCTCGAAATGGAATCTGAATTTAGTTGCCAGATGTGGGATCTGAAAATGAGAAATCGTTAATCCTGATCAGGACAATAGAACAACATTATTAAATTATTGTATTATCACCGGTCCTTGATAAGTGAGTAAAATTTCGAATTAATCTGACCTTTGAAAGTGGGTATAAATTGAGTTCAAACAATACGTTACATACAAGTGAAGTTTATAAAATAGTGTTAAAAATGGGTAAAAGGATTTCGCATGAATTAATTGAGAGAAATTTTTTGAATTGATTGACCGTATGCCAAAATGCACAGCTGGTATACAGATGAAATGCACGAAATTACGTCCTTCACTTGTTAATCGTTATGACCCAATACTTCTCCAAGACAACGCTTGGCCTTACGCGTCGTACAAAACAACTGCGAGATTAAGCCGATATAATACGCAAAAAATCATCAAACTATCGAATTTTTTACTGGCTTATATGATACCTCTAATCATTATAAACATGCCTGTACACTTTCAAAGCGTTACCTGTATTGTTTAATGAGTTATGGAACAATATTTGGTGCTAGACAGCAGACTAAAAAAAACTGCCACGCACACTTTTCAGATCATCTGCTAGAAAAGTGCTGATAAATAAATTATAGTTTAAAAAAACTAAAAAACACGCTTTTATAGGAAATTGAACTAAAGAGAAAAAAAAATTCTTAATATAAGAATAAAATGATTAACGAGAAAATCAATGTCATTGGGGTTAAAGCGTGGGATGCTCTATATTAATTGTTATAATCACTTACTAGTTCTATTCCGAAGTGCTAAGTTAGTGTAAAAATGTAGTGCAAAGTACCCCAATGACATTAATTTCCTCGTTAATCATTTTATTCTTATATTAAGAATTTTTTTTTTACTTTTTAGTTCGATTTACTATAAAAGCGTGTTTTTTAATTTTTTTAAAACTATAATTTATTTATCATTTTTTAGTTCGATCTACATTAAAAGCGTGTTTTTTAGTTATTCACACTGTCATTTTCTAATTGCCGAATTTATTCTTGAGTTTGGTATGGGGAATTAAGTAGATGCTGGAATTAGTCTTGCTCTTCAATGGATATTAATTAATGGGTCTGAAGGGTATCTATTCTCTCGGGGCGTCGTATCAGTACCGTATCGTTATATTTCAAAAATTCTGTCTCTGTAGATACAGATCAAATCAAAGTGTTTTAAGAAGAAATATTAAGTGTCAATCGTATTATCACCTTTTAAGCGTATTGCTATAATATTAATTCATATCATCATTCCTAAACGTATTGCTTTGTAAAAATAAAAAGTATTTAACAGTTAGAACATAAATTATTTGCTCCCAAGCAGGGATCTTTTTTTTATTTCCATTTTCTGAAAAACTAGACAATTGCTTATATTATGGTACGAAATAGCTGACGCACCTAACGTACCCTTGTTCATAAAAAGAACACTTTTTCGTTTTTTTTTTATTTCTAAACCACAAGTGTGTATTCGTTTTGGTTGTTGCACCTTAATCTTTTAGTCACTAAATCTGAAATTAGTCGCCAAATCTGAAAATGGTTTATGTAATAAATTGCCAAATCTGGAGGTGGTATATGGAATTAGTCGCCAAATCAATATATCGTTATTCCTGATGTCCTGATCAGGAAAATGGTACAAAATTATGAAATTATTCCATTGTCATCGGTCCTTGATAATTGTGCAATATTCCGAATTAATCTGACTTTTTGAATTGGGTAAAAATCGAGTTCCAAGACTCCGTTACATACAAGTGAAACTTATAAAAGCGTGTTAAAAATGAATTATTTGTTTTTCTACTGCGCGTAAATGAGACTGACATAAGTAAAATTATATGTGCCGTAAAAAATCATTTCAAGAAAGAAGTGTGCTATTCAGGCAAAAATTCTAGTTTGTGTATTGTTTATTGGGGGGAGGGGGGGGAAGCAAATATATTTGGTCAAGATTTAAAAGTTGAGCGTGCTTTTAATGATATTATTATGAATGAAATTAAAACACTTTAAATGGATTCTTCCAAACCACAAATACTAAATCTCATTTCGATAACTCAGATAATTGAAAATCTAATTAGCAAGAATAGCAAAATTCTATCATTTTTATATACATTTTTCGGTGATATATATATATATATATATACCCCATGTATATATATATATATATGGAATTCAAAACAATTGTTATTAAAATATCTTAAGATATTTATTTATACAAATGCACAGATGCAATTCTTCGATTTTGATATTTTTTACCTAACAATTGTTGCTTGATATTTCATTCTTTACAATATTTAACATCTGAAGGCTTTTAAAATCATGGAAATAAAAAATAAAAGCATAAGCACATCTTTTGTACACGCTGTGCATTACTTTAGTTATAAAACTGAGCATGTGGAATTAGCTCTATGATATGTGTACTTATGCAAGTGATATTCATATGAGTGGATATCACTTGCACCAATGTAATTTTGACGATCCGTTCCCTCCCTAGAGTGAGGTACGACCTGAGCTTCAGCGGTACGAAATTGTACAGGGAATTTTAAATTTGACCAGAGCACCCAAGCCAAACAGGCACACTATGGATCTTTAACATACAGCATAATCATACGACATGGAAGCTGCCAAATTTCTGACTCATTAAAATCCACCGACTTCGGCCGAGATCGAATCCACAAACTTGGGTGTCCAGGACGAGCGCTAAAGCAACTACGCCACCCACCCGGAATACATAGAACGCTTTCACGAAAATTAGAATAAAAAACTGAGTACAGTTAATATATTTCAGTAAATTTATACACAATCTGGTATTAAATCTTCTACATTAATATTCACATCTCAATACAAAAAAAACTCGTCTGGGTTCCATATTAATATATAATGTCTCGATGTCATTAAAATATTGTGAGCTTATTCGAAACACTATGATCCACTAAATTATGAGTAATTTTTTAAGCAATGCTTGTTTTTCAATTTAAAATATCCTGCTGTATGCTGATTTTGTAAATATCTTTCATTCTTTTGCGATTCAAACTTAATTGCTTCTTTTTCTTTTTCAGTACTTTTTGCTTTGGGCTTAATTGCTCTATGTCTTTCGGGAATGTGTGTTATGACTTCAGCTTTGCTTCTTGTTGGCTTATGTGCGGTAAGTAAAAGTTCAAACTTTAATTAATAATTATAATTAATTATGTAATTATGAAACAGTGAGGGCTATTTTTATATTTATAGCCTGTACAAGAATACGATAGTGTTTTTTTTATAAGTATGAAGTTCATTCCGTTGAATTTTATCATAAACATATTATCTTGATGTTCACATTTAAACAGATATGTTTCGTTTTAAATAATACCATCTCTTTTATTTTACATTTACCTTCCTTTATTAAAGCAAAAAATCAGTAAATTAAAGCTTATTGCACAGATTTTTTAATCAGAGAAATCTCTTATTAAAAATAAGAATATAAATTATATTATATATTTAATTCGGATACACATAAGGGAAATAAATTATTCATGTCATTAAAGTAGTTCTAATCTTTTTTTAAATTATTAGAATCTAAGTTAATCCCCTTAATAAAAATGTAGATTATTTCGTAATAAATTGCGGAAATAAAACAAAAAATTATGCAGTTAATAATAGATGCTTAGAAGCATACTGCGATTTAGCTTAATTCTATTACACATTGTAACAATACTTCCACTGAAATTAAATGTCTTAATTATATGTGTTCTAATTTTTTTCTATATATGAATTATATTTTATTACTTTATATTGTTTCCCTTTCAATTTTTTACATAACTTTTAAACTAAATTCATATTGTTCAATTTTATATTCCATCTTTAAAGTTGCTGATTGAATTATAATATGTAATAAATATTTTTAATAGTTAAACTATGTTTTTCATACTTCTGCTTCTTCATTTCATTTAAGTTTTTGTACGACTTATAAGGAATACATTCCAGAAATATATTATCAATCTTTTGAATTTTATTATTAATTATTTGAAGAAACATATTTTGAGTGAATATTTATAGAAAAAATAGCGGGGAGAGAATTCAAATCTACATGTAACATAATTTACTTCAAACATAAAACGAAGAGCAAGAGATGCAAACACAATAACACTTTTCACTAATACAGTTTTCGAAATACCAGAAACTTTTGTAGAACAAAGATCTTTAAAATTTTGAAATAATAGAGCTTCTGCCCTTTTTTTCATTAACGAATTTCTTGTATTTTATCTTATTCGGTTATTACTACTTTTTTCCCTTTTCTTTTTTATAATACCTCTGAAAAGTATGACAAGGGTTTCAAACATAAAAAGTTACCTTTTATTTTATCTATTTCACTCAATTTTGTGAAATGAAATGTATTTGTTAAAAGAAATTCTGAAACCGAATTTCTTAAACTTAACACCATTACTTGAAAATGGAATCCCTAGGTCAGGAAAAGTTTAACTAGCGGATAGATCAAATATCATGTACATGGCAGAATATCGAAACTAAAAAAACAAACTATCACCTTCAAAAAACTTTTCAAAACTGGAATCTTATTTGACTCAATTTTTAAAGATCATAATAAAATGTTCAAAAGAGAATTTTGCTGCTGAAAATTGTAAAAACTTAAAATGGAATATCCTTT
This sequence comes from Trichonephila clavata, assembly GCA_019973975.1. Lineage (NCBI taxonomy): Eukaryota > Metazoa > Arthropoda > Arachnida > Araneae > Nephilidae > Trichonephila > Trichonephila clavata. The sequence goes on from BMAO01002415.1 coordinate 41,209, forward strand.
ACTTAAATTGTTTTACTTACATTTTCGAAAAATGACATAAATAATCTATAAATATTTCTTGTTTTTAAATGATAGATGCATAAATATTTTTTCAAACTTTATACTATAACTCTAAAAATATTTATATTGTAAATTATAATTCACTTATAAGTTATCACTGAACGTAAAACACTTGTGTGGATAGTATGTAGAAATGATGATAGCAAAGATAAACTCATCAATTTGGTATTTGATGAATTCTGAGGATATTATTTTACATTATCTAAGTAAAGCTTACACACACCACACTCTAATACACATACACGATGATGTGACGTTTCAGCTATAATCCTTAATATAAGTGTTTCAAATATATATAAAGAAATATGCAAATGTTACAAATTTAAATTTATTATGATCTAGGAAAATCAATGTGCTCCTTTTCTTCAAGGAAAAACAAAAGAGAATCTACTATATTTTAATAAGATAAGTATTTTTATATATGGGTGTCATAACTTTTCACAATATGTGTGTCAAATCCAGTATTTGTTGCTACTTGTTTAATTTTTATGATAAATAATTTTCTAAAGGAAGTTACTACAATTCCATCCATACATTTTTACAAGACAAGCCTTGAAATAGAAATTTCTATGTAAAACGATGTCTGCTTGGTTTTGTGTAATTCCTTTTTTTTTATTATTATATACTCTATATCTAATATTCTATATTCTCTCCCCTTAATATTTTCGGCTATTATCATTCAATATAAAACGCAAAAATTTTGCATATTTTTAATTTTAATCTTTTTTCTATCGTACATATTACATTTCAGATTTGTTTTATGACTATCTTTTTAAAACACTCGTTCATAATTTTCAAATTTAAAACCTTTTTTACAACTACCCTCTTTTTTGTACCTTTTTGTACACTACATCTCTTCTGCAACTATGTTTTTCAACTCTTTACATAGATTGAAACTAAAGTGCATCTCACACCTTGCATTCTACACTGCATAATTTTTCTAAATGATTAACCTATTTTATTTTCTTATATTATACGTATATCTTGTTTATTATTACAGAAAAATTTCTATATCTAAAGAAGAATTTTTTATTTCCATCGAATTTCAGTTTTCATACCTTACAATAAGAAGATATATATGTACAAATTTAATAATGGCTTAGTCATAATCATTCAATGAAGTAATACAATATCTTCTTGTTAAATTTCTTTTATTACTCTACATCCCCGTCGTATTATTATTATTTTTTTTTGATATTCGAGTTTATATGAAATTCCGAAATGTTTTTATATGGAATTATACATAGATTTCCTAATGCAACTTAGAATGTATGAACTAAAATGATGTTCGTATATTTATTTATAAAATGCTTGCTGCACTAAAAAAAAAGTCTTGCTATATACTATGTACTCTGTATTTAAAATTCTGTAGACCTTAATGTTGCAATAGAGTACTTACAGATTATAAGTTAACATTTGTATATCTATTTACAAATAGTGCGGTGAAATTCCATATTATGTGACTAAACCATTAAATAACACTATGCCTACTAGGTTTCAATAGTTTCTTTTTTTATACATGATTTGACACTATTTTATGAAATAATTTTATTAAAAAATAATACGAGGCGTTTCCGGAAACTAAGTCCTGTTTGGTTCGACCACAACCGCAGTGGTATAACGCAGCTCAAACATTACGGACACATGGCTCTGATTGATTGACAGTACAGTGAGGCTGTTATAGCCGAATTGTTCCATTTTTACTCGCGTTACTGAATGTTCAAAATATTTAAGACGATTGTCGATACCACCGACTATAAAGTACGTTCTAAAATCCGTTTTTGGACACAAGAAACATTAAGCCAATTGAAATTCATCGCCAACTTGTAGAGATTTATGGAAAAAATGTAAAGAGTGATGAAATGGTGAGAAATTGCATTTAAGAATTCAGTGATAGGTAATCCAAATCCATGACGATGCACAGACTGATTGACCTGCTGTTGACAATGCTGGTTTGGTTCAAAATGAGAAAATTCGTGAAAACAAACGGTTCACAGCATTAATGCTTTGTAATGAATTTCCATAAGATAAAAAAACTGTTTGCATTTGCGGCATCTTACTTTAAAAAGGATCTAGACAAGTTGGTTTCCCGATATGAAAAATGTCTGAATGATGGAGGTAACAATGTAGAAAATAGTTTCCGACAAGCTCTTGCATGTAAAAATAATTTATATTTGAACGGAAAATATGTGAGTGTTTCCAGAACGGTACTTATTTACCATACACGTTTCTTAATATTAAACTATCAATAATTATGTTTACGAACAACGAAACTCAGTTTGCTTAGGTGGAAAAACGTTTTGAATATATATATATGTATATATATGTGTGTGTGTGCGTGTGTTTATGTGTGTGTATGTGTTGTGTGTATGTGTATTGAATGCCTTTTATCTATATCAAAAATAAACCCTAAAAGAACAATATACATTTGATTGTGTAGCCGTTATTTTAAAAAAAATGATAACTTTATGCAACTTTGTTAATAATCTTTTCTCTTTAAACAATGAATTTTATGAAAAACTTACTTTAAAATAATTGTCCCCTTTAAATAAAAAATTAAGACGCATAGAATTATGGGAATATTTTCTACTTTTTCTTTTTTAAATTGTCGTGTTCATTAAACAACAGGAGTTGCAGCAACATTTGTCTGCAACTTTCCAATTATTCATTATTTCAGTTTTAAAAAAAACTAACTATGAAATGAAAAAATCCCACTGATATATATATTATTTAAATTTTGAATTCAGTAGTTCCTGGTAGTTTAACGACTTGAGCAGTTGACATTAATTGTTGTACTTTTGAGCTCAGAATTTCAATTTTTACAATGTATTTGGATTCAATGTTTACTTAAAAAATCCATATCAATTTTATTTTCCTTATCTTTTTCTCCACTTTCGGAAATTTATTACAATTAATGGGAAATCAAAATATTTAATAATTCACATTTAAATTTTTTACCTATCAAACCATATGAAATAAATGACTTTAATCTTTTTTCTTTGAAAAAAAAATATTCTATGTAGAGAACATTACTATAAAAAGGTAATTTTTTTCTTAAACCATAAAAGTTGAATTTCTTAGAATGCATTTAAACAAATATTTAAATCTTACAATTGTGTAAATATATATATTATTATTAGGAAAAAACTCTCTTAGATTTTCTTCAAAAATGTTGGGTATTCAAATTACATACAGATATAACTATGAATATCTAAATGTCATTCAAACACTCATTAAAGGGGAAAAAACCGTGTTTCTTAAACGAATTATATGGTTATAGTGAAATTTCTTAGGCAAATATATTCACTTCTCAACGTGAATTACTGCATTGTTGTGGTACACATGCATATTTAGCTCGAAATACCCCCTAGACTCATATTTGGTGAGTAAAAGAAAGAATATTCAAAATATATTGAGTATAAAATTTGAATTTGCTTTCATACATCTACAATTGGATTCTGTTAATACGAGAATACCCGTATATACAGAATACAAGTATACCTGTTACTATTTGAAAAGAGACTCACAGTTTAAGATAACAGTGTTCAAATCGCGTTATCGTTTAATTTTTTGTCCGTGTTAATCGTTTGCAAAATCTACTTGAACAGCCTTAACAATACACAGATAAATTTAAATAATATTGGTTCTTTAAATACAACTAGTTAAAAAATAATATTTAAAAAAGAATTTCCAGTTTTCGCGAGTATGCTATATAGAAAAAATTAGACAGTTTTATTTACATTTTGTTTTCGAGTGATGTGATATCATCCACACAAAATTTTTAAAAAATCCGATAAATGTTGACGTAAGATAAGTAAGGAAATAATTCATTATGATGTTTAAAACAGACTTGGGACTTTAAAACTTGAGTTATTTTTTGTTTTCTAGCTTTCTATTAAAATTACTACAATATTTTGGACACAGTAATGGAACCAATTTTAGATAATTGTTAACATATATTATATAAATTATTGCTTATTTAAGCGAAAACGTTTGGACAAAATAGTTAAAAATAAACTTAAATATTTATGTCCTAGACCAGGGGTGGGCAGACTTTTACATGATGCGGTCTACTTCTAATTTTTCCAAGGTGTTGCGGTCCACTCTGTGGCGTAGGTGTGATAAGCAAAAGAAAAGCTCACTACAATATATTTATATTATAGTAATAATAAATACAGAATGTGTGAACTGACTTACATAAATACAATAAAAAAACTTATACACATTTAAAACTGCGTTTAAAGTAAAATATAAAATACAAAAATAATAATTATACCCACAAATTTAATATTATCAAATGATGCATTTATTATCAAACACTTCAAAATACATAAAAAAATAAATCATTTTCATTTAAAGTTACTTCTCGTAGTTAAAATCTCAGCAGAAGACTTAGTCTGCTTACTATCCTTACCAATCTTGGTTATCTCTGTATATCTTTACTAACTGTTAATCTTGCTATGGATTCTAAACGGTCGTCTGTGAAACGGGAATGATACGTTGTTTTAATTATATCTATTGTTGGAAATGTAGATTCACACAGGTAGGTAGAGCGAAAGAACGATGTTAAATGAATTGCAGCTTTTTTTAAATTAGGATACTTTATTTCGTCCATTAGATTCTAAAAGTAATTCTTTTAAAACTGCGTCCTTTTGAAGGAGAAAAAATTTATGTTTCAAGACAGATAAAGAGAACCTTTAACATATATCTCTTTCCTCTATTTTGCTCTGCCGAGCTTGTCTTGCTGCACTGTGTGTAAGCAGTCATGACTTTAGATACCGTACCTCTAGAAACCTATAAAAACTGGGATGTTTCGGTCACACTTGGGCCAGCTAGACGGGCTCCCACAATTTGACCTCTTTGAAAATCTGAGAGATCTAACATTTCACGATTTTGAAAGGAAAAAAAAACAAGACTTACAGAGCTTCAATAAAGTTACCGAATACTACCAGAATACCTTTGTAAAAAAATTTGGTAGCTATTATTATAATTTAATGCTTACATAGTGCATTAAAAATGTCACTTTTATCCACGGGTGTTTCCAGTATTTTGATAACCACCTGTGTTTCTTTTAGTATGCACGTCTAAGATCTTATGTGAAGGTGGTCACCCCAAAATGTTTTGGTGGTCCACCGGTCGATCGCGATCGACTTAATGCCCACCCCGGTCCTAGACGATCTTCCTTAACATAAATAACTTGGATAAAACTATCACAATGTGAGGCTTACGTTGTACAAAATATATTGTTACGACTTTTGCATAATCAACGTTTAATTCTATCTTAAAATATAGTAAATAATTTCTATTGAGATGTTTAATAAGTTAATATTACTTCCTGTTGCATTTATTTTATGATAAAATCTGTAATATTTGCAAATAACCCCGTTTCTTACAGTATAATTACGTTTCAATAGAAATATAGCGAAATGTTGGCTGTACAGCTAAGTTTTCATCAGTTTTGGCGACCATTAAGACGACTTGGGGACCGTATTGATGCTTCTGAAAATTACTACAGATATCTATAACATCATGATCTGTGAAGCAAACGGTTTTTTTTTTTTGAGAAAGCGCTGGAAGATAGCCTCAAAGACTATAAATAACAGTCGCTTCCTGAAACTGAGTCAGTATTAGTTCAGCTGTCGAAGAGTTCAAAAACGACTGATTGCTTGTGGAGGTTCATATTTACGCACTCGTAATTTTAGACACTGATGGCGGTATCTGAGCACTGTAGAAGGTGTAAAAATCTTTTGAAACATATTGTGTGCATTTTACGGCTGTATCCTGTATTTTTAAGGACTGTTTTTCAACGATAAAATTTCATTCGTCTTAAGGTATCCGACTACTCTAAAACTGTGAATTTTGCCAAAAGTTGACAAATTTTTTTTATGATTTTATTTTATGGGCCATCTTATTGGCTTTATAAAAATACCAAGTTTATTATTTTCCGCTTACAAGAACAAAAACTACAAGTGTTTTAGTAAAAGCAGATGCCATTACTTTAAGCAAGATGTCATATTTTAAAACGCGTTTTACTCGAAATGTGATTTTTTTTAAATAATCAAACGGGGTCAACGATTGCTAAAAAAGTTTTGAACATAATTAACTGAATTTTTTTCTGTAAGCTCTGTATAATAGTAGAAAAGTTTTAACCTTCAGATTTATCAATCATTGTTTTATTACAAAATTTACAGTCCCTTATGCGAATATAATCACTGTCTTTTTAAGCATTTTCATACAGTAAACCAGATAAAGCGCCCTAGGTTTTGTTAAAAAGAAAATATCTCTTATCCTAAAGGTCATTTCAAAATTGAGATAATATAGCAACATATTAGAATGAAAGAATTGAAAATTTGTTCATAAACCTTTGATGCAAAATGGGCCGCGTTTATGCTATTTTTTTGTCAATTATTACCTATTTTTTCCCATGTTAGTAGTAATAATTTCTTTTAATCTTCTTAATTTTAGCACATTTTTCTTAAAATACACTAAAAAAATCTAAAAATAACACAAAAAAAATCCCCATATCTCTTTTTTTAAAAAAAAAGTTCCCGCAACCAGTCGGATACCTTAAGGAATTATTTTGCTTTTTGGGACTGATAGCAAAAAAAACCACGGATCCCGATCTACGCAAAAATATTATATCTATACATAATACATGCATTGTATAATATTTATTTGAAATATAATTTCTTTTCCTTGATAGGAAAAAATGACGTAACATTCTCAGTTTATCCGATATTATTGCAGTTTTTGTTTCTATTTATTAAGTAATTTGGAATAAAGACAAAATGAATTAGCAAACCCAAAATCAGACGACGAGTCTCCCCCCCCCCCCCGCCTTCCATTGTATGAGTTTTAAGGCTATTTTTGCCATACGTATGAGAGCGGGAACTTAACGCAGAGCACATTTTCGGAAAGAAAAAATGTCTCAATATTTACAAAAATTTGTGGCGTTGTATATAACTCATGCAGTTGTTTATAATATACAACATATAGTGCTTTTTAAATTTCAAAATATTACATAGTTAGCTTTTCCTTTTAACATGTAAGGGATAGCTCAATTAGCATTACGGTATGGGAGAAAAAATTAAATACATTTTATTAAAGAAAAAATATGTCAATTCAGATAAAAATGAGTAGTATCATAAAATAAGTGATTTTCTACATAATAGCGAAGCCAGGATATATCTGAAAAAAGTTTTCCGATTTTGCGTTCTATTTTTTAACATTAGCCGAAGACAGCCTTAAAGGCAACACATTTAATTGTTGAGAACAAAGTTTTACAAACAGCAGATTGAACCACCCAAAAGCAATATATTTAAAAAAGTACTTCAATCAATTTAAACAACACAATTTTTTTGTATAAAAATACTTTGAAATTTATATTTTTACAGATAAAAGTAAGTTATAAATGTGTGATATTGACAAAACTGAAATGTCTTACCAAATTATTGATAATTAAAGCAATAGTATCCTCGTTGGTTAATAATACATTATCCTCATACTTAAAAACATATGTTTTTACTTAATGGTTTGAATTGACCTTATGCTAATTACTAATTTGTATCATCCGTAGTATATTGCTTAAGTAATCTCTCAAAAATAAGTCTTTGTTCATTTTTATTATAATTTCTGTAAGCTACATGCCAGTATTTTCTCTTGTTCTTAAATACTTAAATCACGTAAATTTTCTTGAAGTAATTTATTTAAATGTATGTTATTTTTTAAAAATCAATATTTTTTCTACTTAATGAAATTACGAGTACGAACATTTTGAGATTTAATTAAATGTTTAAATCTAGAGGCCCTTTCCGTCAAAAATAATTTTAAGCCCAAATTTTCTTTAAAAACTAATTTTTGTGTACTTCCATAAATTGAAAGCATTTGTGTTTTTATTTATGAGAAGGAAAAAAATAACGTATGTTGATGGTTAGATTCGTTAAAATCTCAATTCATGTTTATTTCCCCAAAAAAATTTAGAATTAATTGAAAAAATATAGTAAAAATCTATTAAGGCCTCTTTTTTAAAAAAAAAACAAATATGTAAATTAAAAGCAATATAAAGAAACTTTTTCATCGAAGAACTTTTCCCTGATAGAGTAACTTTTCCCAGAAATAAACTGTCAAATAAATCATATATCAAAGTAAAAATCTTTCAACGATAGGGAAAAAGTTTGTGAAACGGATATTCGATATAAATGTAAATGTTGCGTATAAAAATCAAATCAAGTCACATCAAGCACACCTGCTCGTACTGACATAGCAAACGATTCTCAACTAATATCGATATGTTTCCCTTTAAACCACTGTAAATTACAGTAAGAAAAAATTGCACTCTGCTTTTTGTTTTTGTTGATTAATATTGCATCACACCATCTATATATTGAAAATCATACTTATAGCTTAGCATAATTTTGAACGATTTTTACTGAAATATCTTATAGTTTCTTGCACTTAAATTTTGTATAAATAATTGTGAAGTATACTTGAGAGAGAGAAACAGATAGAAAGGATTTCAAGCTTTTCTGTAATTCAGCTCACAGCAGCTGTGGAACTTCTTGAGCCCGCATTCAATGTCTCACTATTTTTCTTAAACAATTCTGAAGTCAGGAATTTTAAACCATAGTCATTACTAAAATTGATATTTGAGATGGTTAGAATAATTTAAATTGTTATACCTTTTTTCATAATTTAATTACAGCAAAAATAATTGGGTCTCGAGGGATCATAAAAAATTTAAACTTTAAAATTAAAATACAAAAAAAAACTTTTTATTTTAGTGTATACGAATACTATAACTTATATAATCCTCAAAATTTCCTTAAATTAAAAAAAACAATATTTACGTTACTTATGTTTTTGGTAAAAAATTCACATTCTGTAATTAACAGAAAATGCAAATAAATGTAATATTTCCTTTTGTTATGTAATGTACGAGTTTGTTCTTAATTTGTACTGTATATTGTCTTAAAAGTCATTATACTTTTAATAGCAGTAGAAATTATCCGATTTTCTATATAAAGAGTGAATTATTATTCAAGTAAAATGCGTGATTAATTGACCAGTACGCGACCACTAAAATGGCACCCATTTTTAACTTTTTTACTACGCCAAAGTAAAGAGTTCCAACAACTTATCTTTAAAATCGGTATCTAACAGTAACACTAATGCTTATAACATGATTGAAACAATGCAGGCAACGTGATCGAAATCATGATCATACGGCTCCGTAATCGTTTTAGATTCAGTTCACTACAATTTTACTGATATTTTTGTTTCTTATAACGAGATACATAATTCATAAAATATTGTCCTGTAGACTTGATAATGATAACATTTATCTTCAATTAGAGGGCAACTGAAATATTTTAAATACTTAATTTGGCGAAATAATCTCCTCGCATTCAAGTGGTTGCTCTGGTGGTCTCGTAGTCATGGTTACGGATTCTTGGAAGGCGTATCATTTCGTGTCATAGTAACGCTTGAGACCCACCGTGTGGATAGTATGATGTAAGTTGAAGTTCAAAGTCCTCCCAAAACGTGGTATGGAAGTTCGAAGAGGGTACAAGCTCAGGTTTTATCCTCGTCACTTAAACATGGTTCAAAATTACGAAGTCCGATGCTAATATCCATCTCGCGTTGCTTTAAATATTGTGACGTTAATAAACGCTCACTTCTCATTCAAGTGTAAATTAGAGTTTTAAATATGTCGCAACTTTCAACCTAACAGCACCGCATGTCCCATTCACTTCATTATCGTTACTTATTTAAATCGTTTTAATCTGTCAAATGTGATATTTAAAAACATATATAGTGTTTCCACTTAAAATAATATGTTAAAACTAACAGCGTTGTCACATACACACCAACTCAAAATAATACGGTTAAACTATATAATGTTGCCACTTAAAATAATATGTTAAAACTATGTAAATTTATTATTTAAATTCAGTGGTAGAATGAAAGTCATGTAGAAACATGTTTAAATCGAATAAAAAGTAAGAAATATATATATATATATCTTTCATATATATATATAATTCTTGAAATACATAAAGTGTTACATCTTCAACTCGTGGTTCTAAAAGAATTTGTAAAATCATCCCTTAAACGGCCCTGAATATAGTAAAACATTAATTTAGCAAATTTATTCATGAATTTTTAAATGCTTACGTTTTCTACTATTGATCTGAATAGAACGCGTTTTATTTTTATTTAATCATCACCATCAAAAATTTTAGCACTTCAAAAAGCGGTATTTAAAAACTTATTTAAATGGATTGTTGTTGATGTTGTTGTCGTTTCCTTCCCGCAGGGAAGGAATGAAAGTTGCCATTGCCTGTGAAACAGTTTGGACTTCTTAACGATAGATGGCGACACCACCTATCTCCACTACCACAATTTTGGCAATGAACTGAAAGGGAGGGAAATATTCTCCAGCCCCCTGTACTTGTGGTTTCTGCTGCGACCGCCCACAAGACTTTCGGACCCACTGATTTAACGAGCACGTACTCCGTCTATACTCGGTGGTATTTAGTGGCATCAGACATCGAACCCAGGCTCTCAAGCATTAAGATATCAAATACTCTCCCAAATTTTTCACTCATAATTTTTTCTCAAAATATTGTAAGATATAAATTTGATCTTACAAATCTCGTTTGCTCTACAACAGATTTGACAGTTTAAAAACTTTAGATAGATGAATTGATTAATTATTAACGTCACACTATAATACATCACAAGTAACCATGGTAGCTAAATGGTAATGGCCGCGAGCTCATGGCCAACTTATTTTTGAAGAATAGTGGCTTGAATTCTGATGCCACTAAAGTCCTGTCGTCTAGAGGGAGTGATGCATGGTAAATATATTGAGTTTTAAGGTTCTCACATAGGTTTGATATGCGAAAGCGGAGTATAAGCTCATGCGTCCTCGTCACCTGATAGTGATTCAAATATTTACGAGTTCCACACATCGCTAATAACCCTCGTGTTGCTCTAAAGTGTAATGACAATAAGAATATATCTCTTTGTAAGAAATCTTTCCTTTCATATTTTAAATTTATTTTACTGTCTGATGCAAATTACACGTGTGTTAGTTTTAGGCCTAACTTTTCAACATGGCTCTGTTTTTTTAATTATGTCGAAAATTTCTGCTGTACGGGGAAGGTGGAACCATAAAGTATACTTAACCCTAATTATGCTGGTCCTAATTCAGCAACAGCTTTAAAATCATAACAGGTCTCCATTTTAGTCCATAGGCTTTTTTGATTTCTTCCATTTAAATTCTAACTCTGTTTCCTGTAATACATACGTTTATTTAAATCTAGAACAATATTTAATTCCACCATTTATTTTATAGAATCTTGTATATATATATGCAATGCTGGCCACCGTAAATGCAACACCAAGAAAGACAAGAGATAGCACAACAAAATTTATTTTGTAGATAACATGTTGACCAAGTATCAAATGATCAAATTTATAGACTTCTGAGAAGTGTAGTTCCTGCCAGAATCAGTAGCCAGAGTAGCCGCCATTGTTGGAGATCACCGCTGCCCCGCAAGCCTCACCATTGATTGAAAAAAACTTCGGATGTGTTCTTGGGGTACAGCAGACCAAGCAGTTTCCACACGTTGCCAAAGTTGATCTGGTGTGGCAGCTGGGGGTGTAATCTGCGCAAATCGTTGAGCAAACATGGAATACATGTTTTCTATCGGTGAAAGATTCGGAGAGTGATTCGGCCAGGGAAGCAATTCAATCCGGTGAATGAAGAAGAACCTTTGGACAATGGGTGCCACGTGTGATCGCGCATTATCCTGTTGAAATATGATTGTGGACAAGCCCTGAAGGTAAGAAGGACAACTGGCTCCAACACCTCAGATATGTAGCGCTGGCTGTTTAAAGAACCGGCAATGCGTACTAGAGGAGTGTGAGAGTGATATCCAATACAGCCCTATACCATAATATCCGGTGCAGGACCAGTGTGGCGGTGCATAAAGCAGCTGTTCAGCATCCTCTCTCCACGGTGTCTCCAGACTCGAATCCAACCATCGTGGTGTTGCAGACAGATGCGTGACTCGTCAGTAAAGATAACTTCATTCCATTCTGCCGCCCACATCGTTCTTTCATCGCACCATTGGCGGCGGAGACGCCTGTGGTTCTGCGTCAAGGGTGACCAAGCAGTGGACGACTTGCGGACAGACCACTCTGCTGTAAACGGCATCGAACGGTACGCGCAGACACTGAATGATGCGTTACAGACTCAATGTGCTGTGCTATGGTTTGTGATGGGACTGAGCGATCCGTCACTGCCATGTGAACAATTTGCCTGTCCTCACTTGAAGTGGTGCACTGAGGTGGAAGTGATCGACCACGTCGGTCTGTCGCAACCTCCAGCATCCAATGGTAACATATCTGCATTACAGTTGTTTGGTTTCGTCCAACACGACTACCTTTTTCCCTGAAAGATAATCCACAATTTCGGAAGGTTACTATCCTTCGTCTGTCCAACTCGGATATTCGATCAAAAGCTGATCGCTGTTTTCTACGAGACATAACTGATTGTTTTTTGCACAAAACCACAAGAAAAACACAATTGCCGAACTTGAAATCGTCGAAATCTCCAAGCCTTAAATAGCGCTTTGAGGTTTCGCCACAGGCGTGCGTGATTTGTGTCTGCGCTGAAGTTCTAATCATTTGCATATCTCACCTCCGCTAATGCATGTTGTAAATTTTATATTATATGCGTGCTTCCTTCAAGGTGTTGCATTTACGGTGGCCAGCAGTGTATATATATATATGTATATTTTAAGCAACAATAGAATTATTGATCGCAGACCTCGTAAGTTTGAGCTATGGGCATGTGACGAAGACAACACATAAACTGGAATTACATTTTCTAACCTTCCATACTATTCCAACCTAAGGTATTTGAGCCTCGAAGGTATATTAGTAATAGAAAAATATATTAGAAAGATATATTAGATATATTAGAAATAAATTAAAAACTAAGACCTTTAAATCCAGCAGTAAATTAAAATTAAAAATAGTTATTTTTTTTATATTCGCATTAAATTATAGTACATATGCATATTATTTTCTCTCTTCAAAAATATAATTATGGAATACTAATACATATTTTGAAATTCCAGATGAAATTGTTGATTCAGTAATAATTAATTTCCCATGAAATATATTTAAGTTAAAGATTAATTAGTAGAAACCTGCAGTGTTTTTAATATATGCATGAGGAGATATCTCTTCGCTCGAATTATTTACTTATTTCCTGATTACATCAAACAATTTGAAGAAGGTACTTGAAAGTATTGGCATGTAAATATTCACAATAAAATCTATTTGATTTTCATTTTATTTATTTTAGAAAAAAATAAGTAAGAATATTTGCTTCCTTTTATATTCTTTTTTTCCTAGTGATATGCATTTTTAGTTTGGGAGAAATTAATTTATTTCTTGGCTCCGAAAAGCATACTTTAACTATTAATTTAATTTTAGTTCACTACATTTACTTTTAGAATTTAATTCTAAGCAAAAGTAAATATTTTCTATTTCATTTTTCCTTTACATCTACTGATTCCTAATTATAAAATTCTTTAATAAATAGAGAACTTTCATTTACTCAAGAAAAAGTTGTTACAAATTTATTAAAAAAATAATGGAATCCATTATTTTTATTAGTTATAAATATTTTATTTTTTTTTCAACATTTTCTTTCACTCATATAAAAAGTACTTTATTTTTAAAGTTTATATCATTGAATAAAATTTAATGAAATAAATAGCAAGTTTACGAGCAGTTTAAAATAATTAAAGACACATTTTTTACCTCTTCACATTAAATTTTATTGCTAAATAAAAACATCCAATGTTAATGAACTGGAAAAAATGCAGCATATCGTTGAAAAAATTTATATTAGATCATTCATTCAAATAATTCATGCTTCTTTTAAAGAAAAAATTATATACTTTCTCTTAAGTTTAATAATTTCTTTTTATTTTTACCAATAGTGGTAGGTAAAACCTTTTAAAACAATAATTTTAGAATGTATAATTGTCGTCTTTTATTGAAAATTAATAAGCTTCATTTTTAAAGATTAAAAACATTTTATCGCCTACAGCTTTATATTTTATGTACTTTTTTAATTGAATGGAATAATTGATAAATACATTTTCATAAGAGATTTCTTCAATAAAGATTTTCAATCTTTTTCCATGGATGTAGATGCGTCTTTTAAAACATTTATACAAAATTGACATATTTAACAAATACCATTTGAACTTGATTTGCTCAACAAAATAATACATGTGTTATAAACATTTTATTTTTTACGAAAATATATGAATGGTCTTTCTATTAACATTGATAAATAATATTACGTCTTGTATTTTTATAGACATTAAATATTGATCTAAGTTTGATAAATCTAAAGTCAAGGTATTCGAAATTATTTATATTAATTATAACACATAAATGGTGTTATTGAATCAGTAAACACATTTTAAACAACAGTAACGTTTTCCTTTATTTTTTTAATTACATTTTGTATAACAACAAACGCTCTTGCCAGTTACGATAAACATTATCATTTTTTAAAATATCATTATTTAAATGTCTGCGCGAGGACGTTATCGTTTGGGATCCATGCGTCTGAAATTCAAGCGTGCCTCAAAAGTATTAGAAACGTTAAAGATTAAAAAACTACAACTTTTGGATTTCTCTGAACTAATGTTTAATTATGAAATAGTTTAACGTTAAATTATTTAAGGGATTCCATGTATTATTTTTATTTTAAAAATTATAATTCATTTTTACAACAAATTTACATAAAATGTTTCAGTAACGCATACCCAAGCTTTAATACCATACACCATACTGGACATCATTCAAATATCCCGCCATTGTACTGCTTCTTGACTGTGTTAAAGCGTAAAATCTATCTTCCAATACCTGTTGCATGTGTCTTACAATTTCTCTCCTTCTCTGTCAGTTGCCCATATTAACTCCCTTCTAGGATAATATACTGATCATTCGCTATCATGAATGTTTATTGCTGACAACTACTAAACCTTCAAACAGCTATTCTTGTAATTTCATATACTTGACAAACTGACGAAACGATGCTGTGAGCAATCTCTAAATTCACAGCTCCGTTTTAGTCAGATTTCGACCTAGTTCCCTTTTCTTAATGATTCGGCTTTGGTAACGTCATCCATAAGCCTTCTACAGAATTATGTGTTAATTACTTCAGATTGAGGCATCAAATAGACATAGTTTAAATTATGTATACGTGGAGCAACTTTTACAAAAATAATGATCATAAGCTCATTTTACATCCTCTTGATATTTTCCCAATACAACAGGCAACATATATGCAGTGCAATATTTAACATGACTCTAATCGGTAACCCGATTAATCTTTCGGTCGATAATTCCTACTCAGCTGCAGCTTCCGAACATTGCAATGGATGTTTGGATTGACGAACAAAACAAAAGACTTTCTAATTCTAAGTAGTTATTTCCATAGAATGTGATTCTATGAAACACTGTGTGCAGGTCTTGCAGACACATTCGCTAAAAGAATAAATAACTGTCAAACTTTGTTATAGGAAAATGCGATAGGATTAAAGGAAGGAAGATCAAATCATAGTAGTTCGAATTTGGGTGGGAGTGAAGGTATCATTCGTCAATGTTGAGTGTAATAAGTAAATGATGACCATACAACATAACAAGAAGGAAGCGGTTGACGTAAAGCAGCCACAGAATGCAAGAAGTCATCGACCAAAAGTCACTCACAGTCTCTAATGTGTCCTTATAAATGATTTAGATTATAACCAGAGCACTAGCGACTACAATAACCATTGGTAGGAAATTTTTGAATGAGACCGAGTTTATGAAGTCCATTATGTCAATTGACTTTCACAATTGAGTGCTAATAGTCATCTTTTCTGTGTACAATCGACGTGAAATCTCACAGGCTGAAGTTTATTTATTTTTAGTATAACCCTTTTTATATGACCTGCGAAAACGTCTATTATGAAGGGCATTGATTTGTCTATAAACTAATCAGACATTTCTCGACATCCATGATTACCTCTCCTAATTCTATACGAGCATTAATTTGTCCCTAAATAAATTCTTCCGAATGATACTTTGGAGTCATAACATACCATTATGAGTCCTTACTCTCTGAAATTAAATGTTACATTATAGAAATTCGTTTAGATATGTACGTTACGTAAAACGCTTAATTCATCCTTAGATGGCGTAATGTCTTGATTTGCATATCAGAAATCATTTTATCATTTTTTATTACATAATGCTAATTAAGTTCAACTTTCGCATATTTTCTGCAAAAGAGGATAATGTTGATTGCGTATTTCCTGGAATATCTATATTTTGGCACATGTAAAAATAATTTTAGACATATGTGAGGTATTAAAATGTTTTGTAAGTCTGATAGACTTATTTTTACAATTTCAATAATATTTATTAAACGTATATTTAGTTCAGAACATTTATGGAATTATTAAAGCAAAATCAATACTAAACTGAATTATTAAAAAAATATTTACATAAATTCAATTCAATTTGAGTAACACTATAATTTTAATAGGATTTAACACTGTTTTCATTTAGCCTTGATTTCGACTTCCTGTAAAATATTCTGTATGCTAAATGAAGGTTTGTTTATCTCGTGAACGCAACAACGATCATGATTCCATGACCATGACCACTTTTTTACTAGTACAGTTGATGACTATGTTTCTTAAAATATTCTATTTTGTTCCTTTTTAGTGAGAAGTTCATGAAAAATACTCTCACAAAGCGAAATATAAAACATTTAATATAATTTTGCTCAGTGATTATTGGATTGCATATAAGATGCATATCCAATGCTGCTTAGCATATAGGATATGCTAAGCAGTAAATGTATTTTACAGTCAGTCATCGATGAATTTTATAGGCAAGTTCATTCAATAATTTATCACATTACTCTTAGTATTTAAAATGATATTTGTAAATTAATAACGTTTTTAAAATCAAACATTTGGATGAATAAAAATCTTAAAACCTTTTTTAAAAACGCTGAAGGAAGCCTTTCACTTTTTTAACATACTAAAATATATTTCTCATAATTGCTGTGTTGATAATAGTTACCATTTATTTTTGATATTTTTTTAAATATGCACTTTCGGATTTAAACAAT
The DNA here is from genome assembly GCA_019973975.1 of Trichonephila clavata. Taxonomy (NCBI): domain Eukaryota; kingdom Metazoa; phylum Arthropoda; class Arachnida; order Araneae; family Nephilidae; genus Trichonephila; species Trichonephila clavata. Next base: position 58,493 of record BMAO01002415.1, read on the forward strand.
ATACTTTATATCAACACATTGCAGTGATCAAATATTTCTCACACATATATATACGTAAGAACTTCGAAATTTCATTTTTCTAAATATTAATAGTCTTAGAAAATCAATCATGCTCATATATGCTTCTCTAATAAAAGAAATTTTGATTATTTCCTCATGTATTATGTAAATCATTTCTCCCAACTTGAAAAAATTTCTTCAGATATGTATTCATACTATTTATATTCGAAAACGTAAATTAATCATCTCACTTCTTCGAGACATGTTCTTATAAAACATGGTAGCCGAAAAGTAATTCAATGGATAACTTATCACATCATCCAATCATCCTTACTATTAGTTTGTCTTCCAGAAAATAAAACAAACACGCAAAATCAAAGCAATCATTTCTGTTCTCCATTTTGTGGATTCGTGTTAGAAGAATATTTATACCTCTTCTTTTCGGTCTCCTTGTAAACTGCTTGATCGATATCTCAGTGCAAGGAACAGAATGTAATCGATATATTTCTTCTTGTCCTACTTCTTTCTCAGATTTATGATGAAATAGTAAAGAACTTACAGGATTTAATTTATTCAGAAGACCAGATACGGAAAATTCATGTGTCTTTTAACATCACATGTCTGTGATAAATCTTTTATCACATTTGATTTGCGATGCATAATGTCTTTAAACTTCCTCTCATTTATTCATTTCCTTTTCACTTAATTTTAATGAAAAAATCGTACATTAGTTTTATGTAATCTTGAAAGTATTTTGAAAATAAAAAATGTTTTATTTTTTTAGGAGGAAAAAAAAACTCTTATTCGCGTTTTAACTAATTACTGTACATTGTTTCAAATATTTTAAAGATATTTTTCAAAATTTTCTATAAAGAGAAAACACTTTTTCTTAAAATATCAGTATCCAAACGTTATTCATCTTTTCGGTTTCAATACTGTTATAGTTTATGTATCTTAACACTAAGAAATTTTAGAAAAAAAGGCCTACATTCTTATAACATTCAAAATTGGTAAAACACATCTCTTTGCTCAAGAGTTCGTCTTAAGTTTCAGATAAATATAGATCAGTGTTGCATAGATTGTTTTTGCAAGAATTTTTTCAGCTTTTTCCACGTATGAAAAATTTGAGAGCGAAATGTTCAAAAAGACAATTATATTTAGAAGTTCTGTTGAGTGAAGTGACTGAATGATTGTTTTATAAACGTCACCCTTTGAAGCTACATGAGGATTATTGCTGGTAATCAACTTGAAACTCGTCTATTTTTAAATATTTATTGATGACTTCCTAATATTGGATATATTAAGGCCAACTTTGTAAGAATAATAAACAAATAATAGTAAAAGAGAAAATAAATAAGTAGTTATTAATTAGAATTGTAAGTAGAAAATCGGGAAAGTGCTTCATTTTAACAATAGATTAATCGTGGTTATTTACTGACGAGGTATACTTTACGACTACTGAGGAGGAACATAGTATTTTAGAACCTCAGTCATATGACGAGGATGGCATCAGCTAGCATCCCATCTTCAAAATGTCAACATCACTCCAACGGGATGCCTATGAAACCCAACAGATTAAGCGAGCATCATTTCTTTCACGGTGTATAATTAGTAGTCCTCTGACTCGGTATAAATATGGAAGCCTGGTCACTACTCCGTGTTCTTGACAACTAGGCTACGGCTTCTCCGGTGTGTGGAAAGAAATGTGCAGGTTTAGATAGCTATCTACATCATGCTGAATAAAATAAATATTACTAAAAAATTATTCAATAATATTGTTCAGAAATTTTTTTCTATAAAAAAAAAGTTTGTCATTTAGGAACTTACTAATAATCAAATGTAATATTTATTGGATATAACATTTTGTGTTGCGTATAAAATACTATCTTCGCGGATGTTTTTAAATTAATTTAAGTCTTTACACTATAATTAAGTATTCACGCAAACATGTTAAAAAGTAAAATTAATTTGCTTATTAATTAATTATCAATAGACATAAAGATTTTTAAATAGAATCGAATGTCAATGATACAGAAATAAATATATATCCGACTTTGAATTTTCCCTGGCACAGTTGAGATTCTAATACGGCACTGTGCTCAGAGGGAGGTAAGAGCTTGAGGAAAAACAAGCTTGATTTTTTCCCTTCAGCCCCAATGAGCCATTCGTTTTCTGAAGGAAGTTGAATGAGGTATTATACGTGTTCGTTGGATATTTATTTCTCTAATGATGATTGAAGAACTTGAGCAGAGGTACTGCATCAAATGTTTTGTGAAAGGCTTCATGAATTTCTTAGTGAAACGATTCATGTAAGATGCATTTGGAGACGATACTATGGGGGTTTCACAAATTAAGTTCAGGCTTAACCGATTCAAAAGTCACCGCACGTGTAGATAGAGTGACAAAGTTTCGGAAGGCCACAAATCGCTCGAATTGCAGCTGTTGTTGAAAAATTGGAAACAATAACAGTGAAAGATCGTCATTTAACATTACAAGAGACTGGGGAACAAGATCAGTACAAGTTCTTCACGTGCAATTTTATGTGATCGTGCGCGGAGTGGCTGAGAAGTTTGTTCCCAAGCTTCTGTCGGTGGAACAGAAAAACTTCGACTGCAAATGTACCAGACCTATCAACACTGAATCTGGCTTCTTGCTACTTCTGGCTCTTCCAGAAAAGGAAAATGCCATTTGAAGGATTCCGTATTCAGTGTAGGGATGTGATAATGCAGAACGGGGCTGTGGAGTTGAACACCATTCCTAAAGAAACCTTCAAGAAGAATTTTAGGGCTGTGTGTGCAAAGGCGCAAGTTGTCCACTATGAATTTGATTCTGTTTCTGAAAACCACCTAAGGTATTTTTTTCTATCCAAAAGTTGGAAACCTTTGAACAGATCTTGTACACATAATTCTACGAATACACTGCTTCACATACGGCTTTCGTTCAATTTAGAACGGATGTTTAGTTTTTTATATTAGGCAATTTATCCTAAAAATAATTGGATTTTTGCTGTTAATATTGTTAAAAATGATTTTCATCTGAAAAAAAAGGAATAAAATATTTTTCTATGTCAGCCATTTTTAAATAAGGAATCTCACATTTCAGAACTTGTTCTAAAATGCTTCATCACTCGCGAAGGTACCCAAATACATTCAGATAACATTTTTAAAAAGGAATGATTAGAAACACTTTAGTAATCAATTTCAATTCAAATCGAGTGAAAATTAATTTCTAATATATAAATCTTTCAAACATTTTCTTTTATTTTACAAAATTACTAGATTAAAAATACATCTAGTTTTGAACAATTTCAAAACAATATAATAATACTTATTTATCCTTTTTCATACCTGAGAATTTCACATGAAAAGAGATTTGAAGAGAAAATTGCATTTTCTAAGAGACTTTTTTGCATTTAGATTAAAAATTGTCAAAGAAACAGCTTAAATTCTTCAGATTTACTCATTTTAAATTTTTCCATGGAATTACAATGGTGGCAAAAAATTCTGAACACACTCATTTTTTTGCGAAATTTTTGAGTTTGATTTAATTTTTCCCTTTGTTATTATCATACTATTTTAAATATTGTCCTTGATTCTAATTGATTTTTACATGCTGATTTCAAATATTTTTGTAGGTTTTGTGTAAAGTAAGCAGTTTTATTGATAGTTTAGCAAAAACTATTGGTTAGTAAGTGAGTGAGTGGATATTAACGTCGCACTGTTCAGCTACACAAAGGCCTTTGGTGACGGACTTCGTAATTTTGAGCCATGGTCAAGTGACGAGGACGAAACCCGTGTTGGCACCCTCCCTTCTCCTAACTACTACACAACCACCAACGGGAGGACGTTTGAACTCTCGACAGACTTAACGTGCATCGCTCTCTTACACGGCGGGTGAAAACCTACCAGAAGACACACATGAGTACCAGATTATTGTAGTGTAATGAGTTTTTTTTAAAATCCTACGAAGCATTTCATAACAAAGAAGTAGTGATAAAGAATTGAAAACATGTGAAGCATCTTTTAGTGCAATTAAAGAGTTCTGTGATGCAATTTGTGCATGGGTGGATAATAATGGAATTATGATTAAATGCTGGTTTCTGCATTGTAGTAAAAGACACAATATATATATATATTATTTTTGCAGTACGAATGTTAACCTATGCATGAAATTGTTGCTGAAGTAGCATGTGATCTTTCGACTGTCGTGAAAACGTTGAAAGATATCTTGAAATTAATTATATTGCGAAGAGGGGAAGCAATATGGACGACCGCGAAAAACACCTTTACTTAAGGATAGGGCATTGCACAAGATTTTACATTCGAGCAGAAAGCTTAATTCACAACAAATTTTGAAAAAAATTGATTTTGGCATTGAGTGCGAATGTGTGCCGAAGAACTGTGAGAGGAACAGCGCTAAAAATTTGAAACGAGTTTAAATCCTTACAACCCTGTGACCCAGCAAAAGGTGTGAAAGGAATTAAAGGATCATTCGACATGATAAATCCCAGTTATTTTATTTATCACTATAATCAACTCAAACACAAATAACACTTTAAATAGGATAATTCAGGCAAGCAATAGAGAGAAGAGATGAGATTCGCGTTTGGGGAGAATATGTTTAATAATGTGGCTCTTCTCTCTCTCTCTCTCCTTAATGTTCTTTACACAGAGCTTACGTATTTAATGTCCGCACTACTACTTTAACACTCTAAACATCAACTTAATATAAGGTGACAGTACCTGAACTTATGCAGTCTTCTTGCAGACTCAATCCAACTTGACTTTAACACTTCTTGGTTATAAATTTTACAAGACTTTAAACCAATTCTGGTAATCTTCACCTTGTAACTATCTTGTCACCTCTTGTTAGTTAAACTTTTGACTTACTTTCTGTTACTTATTCTCTTCACTGCCAATTCACTAATTCTTCACTATTCATTTCACTTTTAATCCACTCACAATTCATTAACTCTTAAACTCGCGAAGAAGGAATATATATAATAAATTTAATTTGCATATCACACGTTTCCTTCTTTTAGGAGAAGATTGGTTAAAGATTGGTTGGAGATATTTTTGGAGATTAATCCTGCATGTTTCAGGACGATAACACCCCATGTCACTGTCTAAGAACGATATTGTCCATAAAATGACCTAGATAGTGTAGTCTTTGAACCTTAATCCGACGGAGAACATACGACATAACATCGGAATTGATATTCGGAAGAAAAATCTTTAAATAAAGGTGAGTGTTTTGAAGGTTGAATATTTCATTTCAATCTCGCCAAGAAAGAACTTTTTGTGAAAATGGTGCATTCTACGGCAAAAAGATGCAGGGCCGTAATTAAAACAAATGACTGGGCCATAAAATATTGATGTTCAAACATGTAACATTCAAGTAATTTTGAAAACCATGTTAAATGGACCGTGCTCGTAAAGTCTTAAGTTTTTCTAATACGTAAGCTATGTTTCTCTATATTGTGTTATTTTTTACATGCTATATACGCTCTTGTGTTCAGGCAGCTGTACTGTAAAAGTACTTACGGGAATAAAAAGCTATTAACGTATTTGAACGCAGCAATAAAAATTACATTAAAATCAATAAGAATCATTTAGGATGGTACAATAATTTCATTTAAAAAATACGTCAAATTCAAACATAAGACCAAAAAATGGATACGTTAAGGACTTTTTTCCAACACTGCAAAGGATTCAAAATTCATTTTGAAATGTTCACAGTTCCCTCCTTTTTTTGTAATAAAAATACTTGTTAAAATTTTTAATATAAAAATGTGTTGTATTATATACTACACAGAGTGGTCCCAAATCCATGGTACAAATTTTAAGGGTAGATACAGGACATTATAAAAATCATTTATTGTATAAGAATGTATGGGAACAAGTGACGCGATAAGGCGAAAAAAAGGGGCAATAAAATCAAAGACAAATTGAGTTATCGGCTGGCTGTATGTCAGTTGTCGATAGGGCATTAGATGTGTGGCCACAGTTCGACATGATGCATCTCTGTAGGGGAAAGTGTCATTCACAATTGTGCTGACGTCTACAATGGAAGACTTTACGCATGCTAAAAATGCAGACATGCATTACATGCACGGCCGTGAAAATGGTAATGTCAGAGCTGTGCGACGAATGTATAACGTACAGTTTCCTCTATGATGAATACCGGAACACAGAATTTTTCTGCGGTTACATCGTCATCTTCGTGAAACAAGTTCATTCCGAGTCACCGGACATGATGCTGGTCGACAAAGATCCTGGAAGACCGCATCTTATTCATTGTAGCTAATAGACCAGAGTCAAGTACAAGGGCTGTTTCTCATCTTCTAAGTGTGAGTCATCAGACAGTTTGTAGAGTGTTAAACGCAAATCGCTTACACCTCTTCCATTTTCAGCGAGTACAAGCTTTGACTACTGCGTGAGTGAGTGAATGAGTGAATATTAACGTCCCACAGTTCAGCTACACGAGGGCTTTTGGGGAAGGTCTGCGTAATTTTGAACCATGGTCAAGTGACGTGGACGACACCTGAGCTGGCACTCCCCTCTCCTAACTACCACACCACACCAACTGGAGGACGTTTGAGCTCTCGACAGATTTAACATGCATCGCTCCTCTACACGGTGGGTCTTCAGTGGTAGTGGGATTGAGCTCATGACACGCTAGCCACGATCCGATGCCTAGACCACTTAGCTACCACGGCCAACTTTGAATACGGTAGACTATCTTCTTCGACTACCAGTGAGTGGTACAACAATGTGCCCTGCAGCGGGACCTCATAACTTATATGCTAAACAGTTATTGTAAACATTACACTTGTCTACGAAGCTTTCAATAAACACTATGTTTTTCCTTTTGTCTTTTATTTTTATGTTTGTGCCTCACCACGTCACTTGCACCCATACATTCCTATGCAATAAATGATTGTTAAAATGTCCAGCACCTACCCTTAAAGTTAGTACCATGAATCCGGGATCCACCCTATATATATATATATATATATATATATATTATATATGGTATATAAATTATAATAAAATTCCATTATTTTAAATGAACATGATTTCTTGTATCGATCGCATGGGTAATATAAACAGTAATACAAACTTAGGGCAGGTATAAACTTATTTATTTGAAATAAATACTGAACTTGATTGAATATTTATTTGTCGAATAAATGTTACTTTTTCCATGTGATTGATACAAGAAATCATGTTCATTTAAGATAGGGGAATTATCTTACCTTTTTTACACTTCCACTTTTTTCTCGAAATTCTGCTTACGTCAAAGATCGTGAAGTTATAGATTTCTCCAATAATTTCCAGAAGCTTCCATATGGTCACCAAGTCACAAAATTTGGTAGCAGAAAATGATGCAACTTGGCTTCGTCAAGTTTCTATTGAAACGCAATTACAATGTAAGAGATATTGTTTGTGAATATTTAATTTTTTATCATAAACTACTAAGAAAAGAATTATTAACGTTTTAAACATCCAGACATAAATTATTAATACTATTATAAGATGTACTATTGGGGTTGCATACTTTGTAAAACGGGGTAGATCCCTATTAGGCTGGCATACAAGGGGTACCTCCACTCATAGTAATTGTAAAAAAATGCATTTATCAAGAGCTTTATAAAACCCTAGTGGTTACAAGGCGGATGTCTATAACTCTATTAGATCCTCGCAACCGTCCTATGTGATTAGTTTTTATTTGATCAAAGAGAGAAAATGTAACAGAAATCTACGAGATCTTTTTATTCTAAATCACATAAGAAGAGTATTGTGGCATCATCCATCACCGTTTTTTTTTCTTATACTTCTACTGAGCGATGCATTTGTTTCAGATATTTGTACTAAATAAAAGAAAATTTAGGATATAACTCTACCATTTGTATTCATTTGTCTTGTTTTAATAATGTAACTGTCTTGTGTGGCAAAATAGAGAATAATACAATTCTATATAGATATTAAGAAATATAACGGGTTTTTTTTTAACTAAGAAGGTTGCAAGAAAAAAACACTATACAGTATACTAGCATTTATTTCATATCCATTGTGATTTGTTTTTGTATTCTTTTATATTATTTTTTTAAATAAGTAAAAGTATTTATATATTTTTAATGTGTATTAGTTACAATGTTACTATATGACGATAAAAATTGCATTACAATTGAACAAATATCTTATGATATTTGTTCAATTGCAAAGTATACTCTTTGTTCAATTGTAACGTATACTCTTATACGGGTCATACTATATTTGCTTGTAATGCGATATGTATCACCTGCACAAAATAATTTTCATTTTAATGATTTTCTGCACTGAGTACTGCAGACACCCATCTCATTCAAAAGTACAAAAATTAAGCAACAGTGCTCGCTCCTCAAATAAACAGAATAATTTTTAAGATCCCCATAACCAACTCATTTTCAAAAAGAATTCATACGAAGAATACTTATACCGATTTTCAAAAATATATTTTTCCATAATCATTGAGGTACATGGGAAACTAATTATGCAAATACAGTACAAAAGCTATAATAAGTAAGCGACGAATAAAAATAATGATCTTCTTGTTTTATTTTGCAAAAAAGTGTTGAGTTTTTGTCAAATATATCATTTGAATATTCTTGAAGTAAATTTAAATAAGGCGAGGGCAATAGAACCAAAAAGCAGTTTGAATCTTAATATCAAACAAATTTTGATTTTGAGAGAGCATATACGATTATACACTGCAAGAAAATATTTTTTTATTTCCTTGCGTTTAAATATTAAAGGTAAAGAAGTAAAATTATAATTATCAGTGTGTTTTCCTGTTGACTGAACTGAAGTAGAGATTGAAATAAACTTTAAAAACTTGGAAAAAGTATTTCAGATCAAAATATCAAATGTACCTACTTAGTTTTATAGTTCTGTAATACACTGAGTTTACCACTTAAATGTGTTTTGAAATTTCAGAATGAATGAATCAACAAAAAATAAACATTGATGTGTTTGCGGTAATGCAACGACTCTGAAACTCTGGTCCCCCGAGAATCCGTAGAGCCTTTCTAGTGGGTTCTAGAAGATCTTTCAATTAATGTTAAGATTTCACTCTTTTACAGACTGAAAGGTTTTAAGGAAAAATCGAAAGTTTTATCATCCTAGACTAGATCACTAAATTGCCATCAGTAAAAGAATTGTAATAGAGAACAAGAATTTCGATCGAGAATATTAATTCAAATTTTTTTATTGTTTTCAATTACAAAGATTACATTTTTGATGTTTTTTAAACGAAAACAAAAGAGAAGCGCTAAAAAAGTAAGTATAAGTAGCAGAGGCATTCTTAGGATTATTGATAAACATATATGTTAGGTTATATATATAAACTTAGCTATATATTAGGAGTCAGAGAGGGATGTCCACGATGTAAAGGGAGAGAACAGTGATCGAAAATATAAAAACCGCTGCTGTTATACATTGTGGTCATTCCTACGAACAAAACAGTACAGATTTTTTTAATTCCAATATGAAACATTATTTTAAACATTTAAAAAAAATTTCTGACTGGGCAAGCATTATCAAAGTTTCGATAAAGAGATTAACAAAAATATTTGCAATTTTAGCATTAAAAAAAAACATTATCCTTATTTCAAAGAGACAATGAAATGTAATATTTTAATACAATATTCACAAAGACAACATATAAAGTAACTGAATTCAAAACGCCCATAAACATACTTTTCTAAAATTTAATGTTCTACTTGTTCATAGATCAATATCAATTAAAAGCAATTTTCGTATAAATATTAGGAAAAAATGAATTTAACGCTTTCAAAAATATTGTAATCACCAAATCCTATTTTTTTTTAATAATTTAAGTTTATCATGTAGCTCGTTACTAAGATAATGCTGACATGGCAACCGTATGCGAATTTTGTTGCTTACGTTAAAATAAAAAGTAGTGAGTTAATTTTCCATGCATATAACAGGAATATATGCACGATACATATTCATTAAAAATGTCTGGAAGATGTCTAAATTATAAAATAAAAACCCTTTGAAAACTGACTCTTATGAAAACTTAATTACCTAATAAATAGTCATTTTTGCCATGTAGTTCAGAAATTTTTTTTAAAGTTTATATTATTTTTAACAGAATAATATAAACTTTGAGGCTACGCAATATTCACTACTTAATATAGCTTTGTGGCTACGCAATATTCACTACTTAATATAGCTTTGAGGCTGACGCAAAATTCACGCTAAATTACATTGCGAACAAAATTATCCTATATGATTAACACATAACTCGATAAATCCGGGCCTAACTAAAAAAAAATAACTTTTAGACAAAATTGAATATTTATCAAGATACCCCCTTTCAAGAGTGATACATTCAGCCCAAAGCTCTTCTAATTTTTTAATACCTTTTTCGTAGAGTGATTTATCTTTGCTCTCAAAGTAGGATTCTACTTCAACAATCACTTTTTCATTTGAGCCAAATCTCTTTCTCTGTGGCATCTTTTTTAGGTTTGCTTACAGCTAGTAGTCACTGGGGCTAGATCTGGACTGTACGTTGGTTGGGAAAGTAGTTCAAAGCGCAATTTGTTCAATTTTTCCATCGTTCTCATGGACTCGTGGCACGAAGCATTGTTTTGATGAAATAGCACATTTTTATATGGCATTTGCAGAAATGTTTTCTTTATTTTTTCATTCAATTGATATGTAATATTCACTATTAATTGTTTTGCCTTTCACAAGGTTGTCAATAAGCAAAATTTCAAGTGCATCCCAAAATACGTACACCATAACCTTTTCAGCTGACATCTGAGGTTTTGATCGCTTTGGACGGCTTTCACTGGTTGCTGTCCACTCAACTTACGATCTTTTCGATTCAGGATGGTTTCCATGTTTCATCCATTGTCACATATCTACGTAAAAACTCCTGTTTATTTCGCTTAAACAGTTCCAAATAATGCTCTGAATCGTCGATGTGTTGTTATTTTTGATCGACAGTGAGCAAACGCGCGCGCGGCACCCACTTTGAACACAAATTTCTCATTAACAAATCATCATGCAAAATATTGAACAAACTTCCTTCTGGTACCTTTAAATCCGTTGCTATTTCACGCAACTAAAACGATTTTATTGACTTTTTAAAAAAATTTCTGGAAAAACTGCAGATTTTGGGCAATCTGAATGTTCAGCTTTGTTTGTGTCTGTGCAACCAACTTTTATAAGTCTGCATATTACCTCTTAACCATTGTTTGCGATAGAGCAGAGTTAGACTTATCAAGACTTTTTTTTTTGCTTGAAAAGTTTTTTTTCATCAAAAAGTACTGTTTAATTAACACAGGAAATTTTTTTTCATCCATGGTTTCTAAACAAACAAAATTAGCTTCACTGAAACCACTGTAACTTTTCAACTAAACAAGATATTATCACGAAATTTTGTGACTCGTGCCGTTTGAAAGTTAGTACTACTAGGTTAGGCTTAGGTAAGTTATATGATAGTATCATCTATATGTTATCCCCGGGACTTATTGAGATATGTGTTACTTTAAAAAAAAGACGTTCTTCGTACTTTTTTTCAAGCACATGAAGAAATTTATTCTAAATTTAGCTCATGACAGTTTTGATATTTTACATTTAAGAAATATTACTTTATCAAATTGCTGCTTGTATTTTTGATTATAATGGTCCAAAATATCAGTATCTGTCATAACAGAAAAGTGCAGAATATATTTAACCTGCTATCATTTTATACTTGTTAGACACATTTAGAGCATTTACGAGTAGAGTAAATATATTGGAGGAGTTTGTTAACGGAAATTATATGACTACATGGGGGAAAATTGGATGTAACCCTTTAGCTTGCAAAAATGAGCTGTGCCTATGGAAGAAAATCCACTAAGTAGTACTAAAGTAAATTTAGTCTAGAATGCTAAAGCTAAAAGTATGAATTTCTTATCGGATAATATCTCCCGTATTTTTTCAGATGATAGATATGATGTGGATTGTAGTTAGTTCACACATAATTTTGTACTTTCATCTAAATTTCCGATGTGTTTTGAAAAAAAGAGATCGGAACTCAAATAAAGAAAGGAGCTAACATTACATAGTCCTTGTATGGTAATTATGACATCAATAAGGACAAAAATATAGTTAAAAAGTCACAAGCATGTGCACCACGTACAGAAAATAAAACCTGTTGAAACAGCTCCAGCAACATACTCCTAACGGTAGGTATACCCATCCAATATAAATTTACAAAAAAAATATGGCGCTTTTCTCAGAGCTCTAGTAAGAAAAATTTTATATCTTAAATAGATATAATATATATGTGCATTTTTAATAAAGTTTTGGAATGAGTTTACTATAATGCTGCTGGTCAAGAGGAAGAGTGTAAGATATTTTGTTTTTGAAGAAAAAGGACACGGAACTTTGCTAGCGTTCTCGAAAGAAAGCACAATGTTCGTTTCGATTGGAAATGAAAAAAATTACGTATCTTTACTTTAATAAATTGTCAAGAAAAGTAGTGTCAACATTCTTTGATCAGATAAAAGGTTTTATATATTCTTAAATGTTTTGTGTGGTAAGAGACGCACGTTCGTTTAAACAACAAAATCATTAAAAATATCTTGCCAAGAACTTCTTTGAGATATGCTTATAGAAAAGAAGAAGAATTAATGAATCCTCAAACATGCTGCAAGAATAGTTGCATAATATAAATAATATTATACTAATCCCTAACAAAGTAAATGCATGAAACAAGAATATAGTGAATTCTCCTAAGTGTTACTATCTATCTGTATATATATATAGATAGATACATTTACACACACACACATATATATGGGGGGGGAGGTGTGTGGTCTGGAATTCATGGTACAAACTTTAAGCGTGGGTACAGGACATTGCAAGAATTATTTAATGCATAGGAATTTTTGGTCGCAAATATATATTAAGCGGGGAGGCAAAAAATAAGATACGAATGGAAAAACAAAGTGTTTATTGAAAGTGTCATTAACACGTGTAATGTTTACAATAACTGTCTAGAAATTTTCAGCACATGAGCTATAAAGTACAGTTGTAGTACCAAGCAATGGCATTTGGAGAAGATAATCTGCCAGTTTTTTAAAGCTTGTAATAGCAGAAAGGAGGTGTAAGTGATTTTTGCTTAACACTCTGCAAATGGACTGATGACTCACACTTACTTGATGGGCAACAGCTCTTGTACTTGAGTCCGGTCCATCAGCGACAACGTTGAAGATGTTTTCTTCCGGGCTTGGAATGCGTACAACTATTCATCCCTGATCCTGATATTGGTTGAGATGGAGGTGGTGCTCATTAAACAGATATTCTGGAGCATCTGAACACAGCACGGATTGAGAAGCTAATCATATCCCAAATGATTACAAACAGATATTTGCGATAATTTTCATTAATTTAAACGTTAAGCATGATTAATAAGTGTATGGATAAGACAAACAGACAAACAATAGTAAGAAATAATGGGTACTTATCTTAAATGAGCTGCAACCTCTGAAACGCGCCAAAGAGAAATCCTCCGATACCTTCTAATAGTTAAGTGACTGTAATTTAGAAGCGCATTAAAGTGTTTGTATTGTCCACACAAAAGACGCCTATTCTCCTTTACAATGACTATTTATATGCTATTTATTTGGGAGGTTTATTTTTTAAGTTAGTTATTCTAGCTCAATATGCCAATTTGACTCGACGAGAAAAAACCCCGAATTAGAGTGGATAGACCTCACGCATAACCTATTGTTATATCGTTAAACTGTTGAGGCTCGAAATTCTCACATCCAAGTAGTGTGGAAATTTGTGTGATGGAATGCCAGCTCAGATGCCTTCCTTACTTCTACGTAGTACATAATTACGAGGTCCATTGCGAATATTCATTATGTTGCTTCGAAGAACGTTATTAATACACATTAAATTACATTTTAAGTTACAGTTTTTACTTACATATGAACTGTAAGAAGAAATTACCAAAAGCAGAAAACTTCATCAAGGAAATTAAGGTTCAATTTATTCATAAGAGTGTTTTAATGCTTGCACAAAATGATTCTCTTACTTGCTAATAAACTAATATATTGTGAAAGTAAACTGAATCAAATATTTGCGTTTCCTTTTTTCAGGACAACCGTTCATTTCTGATTCCATGGATAGTTTGTGTCTCTATGGCTACATTATTGGATATCTTTTTATGTTTTTACTTTACGGCCAAAGATGTAAGTACAGATGTAAAATATGATTATCTTTTTCATCCATCTACTTCAAAGCATCTGGAGCATTTTGGTGTCTCAATAAAGCAATATAATTACAAATTACGATTATTCAGTGCTGATTTCTCATGAAGGAATAATAAATGCCTTCCAATGAGATATTTTATGCAAAAAATACGAAGTGACTTGAGGAATATAATTATTTAATAATTTTAATATTATGATAACTGTTATTATCAAATTGTCCGAAAAATCTTTAAAATTTTTCCAATATCGTAATATTATTCTTGAAAAAGAACTATACATGTAAGCAACTTTTGGTACAAAGTTTCCTAACCAAATACACATTCTTTTTCTAAGCTGAAATCGTTCTCAATGGTCTTTAAAAATTCAGTATTTAATTTTTTGAAAGATTTTAAGGGGATTAAATAAATGAAGTCAAAATAAATATTTCATTAAAATAAAAAGTTTATACAATATATAATGCAGATCATTTTATTTAAATAATTTTCTGAATATTAAACTAAAACATAAAAGTAAAGTAAAATTTAAATAAGTTGGGCATTTTTTGTTTTAAAACTTACATGCTACGCGATGAGGATTATATAAGGGCAGAATGAAATACATTAATAAATAATAAAGAGTTTTGTAAAAAATGAAAACATAATCTTATTCTAAAAAATTAAGGCTTGATTTTCAAAAATATAAAAGTTTTTCCTTTTTTTTATCTACTGAGACGAAAACAATAATTTTTGGCAACATTAACAATAGAGAATACATTCGAAATGCTACAAAAATGATAATACGCGAGAAATTTGTTTTAAAATTTCATCAGAAATATAGTTGAGCATTAACTATTTATTTTCATAAAAATGATCGTTTACTTTATATGATATTACATAAAGAGAGGTAGAACATAAAAACGCATTTTTGAAACTCGAACAATAACTAAAATAAATGACAATATCTGTGAATCTCTAACCTTTATTCCATAAGGATTTAATACGTATTTATTGCATACTTTTTATAAAGCTGGGAAGGAAAATTATACTTAAATATAAAGAATAAATGTTTTTTAAACTTAATTGACTCCAATAAAATTAATGAAAAATTATAACCATTTTTCAATTATCTACTAAAGAAATCTATAATATGTTACAATTTTGTACACGAAAAATGAGTTCTTATAAATTTATAAAATTGACTATATAAAATGCGTTAATTTTTAAAATGCATAAAATTCTTTTAAATAACAAAACTCAACGTTTGAGCAAATTTGCTCTCTTTCTTTTTAAGTTGTATGTTTGAATTTTAGAGAAATATATCACTTGATATTTTTCCCAATGAAAAAAAAGACAAGGTATACTTTAACTTAACGAAAAAAAAGTCAAATACTATTTTATGTCTGTGTGTGTATCTTATTTTAAATATAATCTATATTTTAACACTAAAGTATTACAAAATATAATAAAATGTAATACTTTTCTTCTAAAGAAACTCACTTTTTGCTCTTTTTTAAAATTTAATTATGTTATAATTTAACTTACTGTAACTTCTACTAACTACTATTGTTATATTACAACTATACTACAATTGTATTAACTACTATTTTAAGTCATTAAAGTTGGAAAATTCGACTACATTATATTGTTTTACGCAATTATATAAAACTATTTTTTTTTCAAAAATCAACACAAATTTTAATAATATTTAAACGGAAGTATTTAGTTATATACGGATGATATTTTTCAATAATTTAAAGGAATTACTGTTCTCATTCTATGAAAAACATTACTCTCTCCCGTCATTACATTTCTTAATTGTTCTAGATATATACGTCTGTTTTATAAATAATTAATTGTATCAATCACATTGGTAACTCATATTTTAGTATATTAAAATACTCAATATTCTGATACAGATCCTACGTAAAATACATACACAATGTTATTTGAATTAATAATGCTTAACGTATTATGCGGGAAGCATTTTTTGCCTAATGTTATCCCAGATTAAATAACATTATCTATCTGTAAAATATGCATGCATGTTATACAGAAGCAAATAAAGGATTATTATATCTACTAGCTGTTTCTATTCAAAACAGGCAAACTTAAGAAATTTCACTATTGGTGTTAAAACTTCATAACTAAAATATTTTTTTAAGAAAAAGAAGGAATAAAAGCATTAATTTTGAATTTTACATTTTTGCTTTCTGTAAAGCAATAGTTTCCAAGCAAAATTTCCAAAAATCAATCATTAAAAAAATTATAATTAATCAATCTAAAAAAAATGAAAAATTTAAATATTAATATGTTGAGTTCACTTAATACTTCTTTTTTAACAGTTCTGTATAAATATTTTAAAAGATCCAGTTAAAAAAAAATATGTAATTTCCACATTTCGGAATATGTATCTCATATTCACTGCAAGAAAACTTAATAAAAGTTTGGTATTAACACACTTGTATTAAAAATCCAATTTTCCAAGAAATATTTTTTAATGCATGTTCAAATAATTTTTAAAAATATTTTCCCTGAAATATGAAGCATTGATGAAATAAATATTGTGAAAAAATTATTTACCCTTACAAGTCATATGTTTTTCTATATATTTTAGAAGTGTTTTATTTATAAATAATGTTGTTACGGGGAGGTATTGCACAAAATAAATTAACTTATTTTTTCGAAATAAATATTTTCTTCAAGTTATTACTAATGTAAATCTCTATATCCTGTAAAATTTAAAAATAAGTTAAGTATTTTTATAGAGTAACGAACGTAATTTTACTCTATACGTGTTTACCGAACTCCAAAACATCAAAATTAGCTAGTTAGTAATCATGCCTGTGTATATATAGCTAATATATTATAATAATGATTTATAAATTTCTGTTACAGAGCAGTGATCCCTTTCAAACTGTGCTATTCATCACAGATTTTCTCTTTTCCGCCTTAAATGTAAGTATTTAATTAATATATACGCCTTCTAATATAAAAAGTACCATAAGCTATTATATTTCAAATATGCTCAAACAAGTTAACATCATATTAGAATATCATATTATGTTACTAATACTTCGCTTAATAACTTTGAAATTGATAGAAAACTGTAATTAGGATATCACTTAAAAATTGAAAATTTACTCTGTCACTATCCACCTCAGAAATACGATATTGAAATCATTTTTTTTTATTTCCAATGGCCAAGGTTACAAAAGACCAATATTCCACAAAGGGAGTAGAAACAAAAACAGACAAAGTGAACAAAGTAGGAGAAAAAAATACGTTGCGAGAAAAGTCTATGAACCCGATAGATCCCTATTTTGCCAATAAAAATCACTCAAAGAAGAGCCCTTTAGTGCTGGGCAGCGGCAAATGTGGTCAAAATCCATGTCCTCTCAAATATCACAGAGAGTTCAGAAAAAGACCTGTGCAACATGAATATAAATGAAGATACTTGGGGAGACAGTCTTGTCCAGTAGCCAGACGGAACTCGGCAACTGCTTTATGTCTTACGTGCTTTAGGCCACGTGATAATATCTTTAAGATTATTCCCCCAGATCTTATTGGAATTTCTCTTTGTGTATTGTATATTATATTGAAATCATACAAATCAAAGTTTTCTTTCATTATTTCATTCCTTCAAATTTTCAAAGGTTTTTACTGGAATAAAGTTAGGAAATTAGCAATACTTGAGCCATTTTCTTTGAGAGTGGTGTAAGTTCATTTTATATTATATGGAGATATCTAAGGGTTTGTATTTTGTATTTGAATGGTTTGAAAAATATTAGTCTACGTTAATACAGGTAATTTTAGAATTTCTTAAGTATTAAATTGATTTAATATTATGAAGCGAATGTTTTTAAGTAGTTAAAATAAATTTAAACTTTTGATGATTTCAAATACACTTGCGTCATTTTCAAAGTCAACAAAATGTGAAAACCATGCATTGACGAAATATTACATATTGGATTTAAATTGAATCAAACCAATTTTTTTTATAAAAGTTTTATTAATTATGTAAGAAAGAACAAAATAAAAAGACATAATTTCAATATTTCTTCAGGTAATGTCATTTAAATTAAATTAATTAGAATTTTATATTAATTTGTTATATTTTTAATTTGTTTCATTATGAGAAAGTTCCCATGCTGAGTTAGAGGAATATAAGGTAATAGATCCATCATAACGTTGAATTTTTCGTATGTGATTGGCCTGGCATGATGATATGTATTTACAGAGAGTGGACTTGACCGCTTTCAAAGTAATCAAATTTGGAAATTTCATTAACTGCGTAAATATATATTGACAAAATCATGAAACTTTTTGAGGATTTTTTCAGGAACTGTTGACAATAAACAACTCATAGCATATTGCGTTCAATGTTCTGATTAACTAACTTTTTTTCAAAAATGAACTTGCACCACTTTAAAAAACTGTTCTTTTAGACGAAGCAGGAAAAATAATACATCCAAGAAAAGTTACAACTTGATTTTGTGTTAAGAGCCCGTTAATGTTATTTATTTGATTTTAAGAAAAAAATTCCGAATGCATATTGGAGGTAGATGCATTTTTAAATTCACTTGTGTCTCAAAATTCTCCAGTAGATCAGAACAGATGTTTAAAAAATCTCTTATAGAAACAAATATTGGCTTTTTAGGATGGTTTCTAAGAATGATTAGAACACCAAAAACTCCAATAGTACAACACTATTAAGACTTAATTCACACAATTCTAGAATTAAATCGGATTCTATGTTATATATGAAAGAAGCATATCACATAAATAAGAATTTAAAAACTA
Source organism: Trichonephila clavata (assembly GCA_019973975.1). Lineage (NCBI taxonomy): Eukaryota > Metazoa > Arthropoda > Arachnida > Araneae > Nephilidae > Trichonephila > Trichonephila clavata. The sequence goes on from BMAO01002415.1 coordinate 77,552, forward strand.
AATTTAAAGAAATTTTTCTGCTCTCGAGTGACATAATATATCAATACAAATAAAGTAGTATGTGATTTCAAATCTTAATCTATAAACTATAAATTGACAAGTAAAATAATTTCCGTGGAAATATCTCTTAACATCTCAGATTTTGATACTTCAGTAGCATTCATACGAGAGCTGCCTAAAAGGTATCCGATATTTGGCTAGGTAAAATATATTACTAACGAGACGAGGTTCGGATTTTAATTTCATTTAAAGCAGGCTTCTTACACCTAGTCACACTCAGCTCACCTATTCTTCCGCTATTTCCTTCTTGAAGGCTTCTGTCGAAATAGAGTTCTTCGCGCCCTTCGCGTTCTGTCTTATCTCTTTTTACTTTCAAAAGAAGATTCTTTCACTCATGTTTTCTGTTTCTTAAATTACTAAGAGTTTCAAGGTTCCGTGTCTTAAAAGTAAAGAGTGTGGGAGACGACTAGAGTTTCATATTTCACCAAGAAGTTGAAAATGTTTCTGTTGTGCCCACAGAAACATAGAATAAACTTCGTAGCTACTCTATGTATATTCAAATCATCACTCAAGATTCCATGCATGGAATCTGATCTCAGCCATAGTTGCTTTCCAAGTGGTTTGTGGCATTCAAAAACGCTGGTCACTCTCCACTGATGTGTGGCCGTTTTTGATTTGGTTCAACCCTTTCTTCATTTGTCTTACCCTGATAGCAAGATGTCTAAGCACCTGGTATATCTTACCGATTCTTTTTCATTTATTATTCATGGATTCCTGAGTCAGTATCTCTGCAGTAACTCATCTTGAAAGGAATTAAAGTGTGAAGAATATTTATAACAGCATTTAACATAGTGGCCAGTAAATAGCGACTCTCACACTTGAACACAGAGAAAAAAGTTCTAGAATATGCATTAAAATATCTCTTTCCACCGTACAAATTGAATCCACCTAAGCATCACTAGTGTGTAAAATAAACTAATGGTCGGGTACTTGTTAGACAATCTTCCCGTACATTTTTAATGTAATTTTATGCATGTACTGCTTTATACTATAATAAAACAAGTCAATTAACTAAAAAAAAATTTTAAAAATAAACATCTCTTGAATTTTGGATTTAAATTATTATAAGATTATTTAACAAAGTAAAAAAAAAAGAGATTTAAACTGGCAAAACAATTTCTGAAAAACTACTGAAAAGTAAACGCAAAATTAAGTAATGCTAACAATCGACACAAATAACCAAGATGGAGGTTGCTTACTGATGTTACACAATAAAAGAACACGCTTGCTTTTGGAATAAATTTAATAAGACTGAGAAATGTACTGTATTTACAATAATTTTGAAACGCAGATATAAACAATATTTCTCATTAAAGTTACTCAACATAATAGGTGAACAACAGCTGAAAGATCGCTTATAACGAATGGAACAACAAATTAGTCGAGAGAAATATTGTTTTTCTACACTTAATTAGCGATTTAACTAATATTTCATTTACAGTATTATTATAGGAAATAATGATTCAAAAAGTAACATAAAATTAATAAATAAATAATAAATAATGATACCATAAAGATAAATAAATATCACATTGTAATTTTATGATAAGAAAAATATCACCTTCTTGTCCTACATCTAGCTGTTAAAAATATAAGACTATTTCTATTTAAATCCAATAATAGATTTCAATTCACAATCTAATTTTAAAAAATTTTATCTGGTGTCATTAATTCAAGCAATGATTTGAAGTTATTCACTTCACATAACTAACAGTAATATTCAAATGTTGCACTCACTTTAGATTAAAGTTGCACGTAATTTTCTGAAAATAAATTTTGGGCTTTGCGAAAATCATTTAGTCATTAGTGTGGAATTGGTTGAAATCCTTTGAGAGCCATAGTTTTAAATTTATACTAATTCCACAATCCTTATTTTGATACACAAATCTTTATGTTACTTGGTTTCCTACCTGGATTATTTAGAAATTATTTTTAACTCTTTGAGTACATTTTTGGTTTTAATATATTTTTCTAATATGAGAATGGAAATCTCTAGGGAGATAATAGTATTCTTGACTGCACATTTAATATATTCTAACTAGATTTAATTTTCTGAATTGTTATTAGTAGCATTTGTTTACAAGTTCATCATTAAACCATACTATTTTGTAACGAATTTTTTCAACTATTTACAATTTCTAAGTCATTTTATAAAAGTACTAACTAGTTTCTTTTTTTTTTCAAAAACCGCATTTTCTGAAGCTTTAAGAATATTTGATAACTCTAATATCTTTCATTAACTAGGCTAGATTTTATTTCTCAAACTATATTTCAATGCATCTCCTTCCACTTTTTATTTCTTCTCTTCTAAATTGAATTGAAAACAAAAACGAAACATTTCAAACTGTAAGGCACTTACTTCATTAGTTTCAATTACTTTTCCTTTTTTAATGAACTAACTGACATCCTTTTCAAAATACTGAATCTAAAACCTCAGTAAAATTACTTTGATTTCATGTTTTTCTTTTAAAATTGGTAATTACTAGCACAGATGAGCATGCTTCATAAAAAGTAGCGATGGAATATGTTTCTACTATGAGTACTTTCGAAGCCGTGATTTTGTAAAAGCGTTCAAATGAATAATTTTTTTCATATTTGATGCTTGTTGAATTAGAATATACAAATAAAATAACTTTGAGAATATTATTAAAAGACAAAATTATTCAAATGCATTTTGTTACTATATTTATTTTCCTTTTTTCTTTTTTTTTGCAAAATAGAAAGAATGATACCATTTGCATATTTTGAAAACATTTTCCTTTTATGAACAATGTTCAATGTTTATAATATTTTACGTATATATCCATTTAAGATTGGAATTGTTTTTTTTATCTTTAAATATCACATTCTTCTGGTTATTAACAGTATATTAAACTCCACGACACTGGAAAAAATAATGAAAAAAAATTTTGCTACGTGGAGGGTGTGGGTCAGGTTTTTTCTGAGAAACCATCATGTGTGAAATTTTACGAGTTCTATATTTTTTGGCTCTGAGTTGATTTAAGAAACAAACTTCATTCAACAAAAATTGTAACGAATAAGGAAACTATTGATGTATTATTTTTATTCTTATTTTGCTACATTATTTATTTACTGTAGAAATCTTTAAAGAAAGTTTTGTTTTTGACAAGCATAAATAAGTATTGCATTTTTCACATCATGTTTTTGTTCCAAATCTATCCTTGGGAGGCTTTGAAAAGTCATCAACACAAGAAAAATATCGATGTAAAACTTATCTATCGGGCACGGCATTTTAGCAGGAGAATTATCCAACTGCTATCTTTTTGCGCGAGGAATTACACACACACACACAACACTGTTATCTTCATCATCAGCTAAAATACTTCAGAAAGTAGATACAGAGGCTGATATGCTTCAGCTACCTCTAACTTTAATTTTAAGGGATCCATTTGACTTTTTTACGGAATTTTATTTCATATTTTATTTTGTTTGTACCGAAACCATTAACTTTCTGCAGCTAAAATATTTAAATGAATGTATTTAAGAGACTGATGGCAAAAGGTCTTCCAAAATTGTCTTTCCATTAGAAATATTTCTATTTTTTTTTTCTTCATCGCTTTTTCATTTGAACTTGATTCTCCTTCCAGTATACACAGACTAGTCAGATTAATGTGACCGCCTGTGGAAAGCCATAATAACCACTTTCCGCAGAGTGGTCTGCTGCTGGACGTGTAGGAATAGAGTGAATTAGGTTCCTGAAAGTGTTCACTGAAATTCTGAGCCATGCCAACGCCAGTGCCGTTGCCAGCTTTGCTAAATTACACGAGTGAGGATCCATCGCGCGAACAACCCGATCAAGATGTTTCCACAGTTTCTTGATTGAGTTTAAGTCAGATCAGTTTGCTGGCGAGGGAAGAACGTTAAAATCATATGTTGGCTACCTGTTGCCTTTCGGTGGATCTCCATTTGCGGTACTGGAATGCCAATTACAGCCCTCGTGGCCGATGAAAAGCAAAGTATGAAATGCGGGCATTCTATAGAATGCCTAGGCATTCTATACAATGCCGGACGTTTTTAGGCAAAGTATGAAACATGAGATTGATTACATACTTTGCCTAGGCATTGTATAGAATGCCCAGGCATTTTATAGAATGCCTAAAGCTATTTAGGCAAAGTATGAAAAAAGGTCATGATAAGGATATTATATCAATGACTTACATTCCTAAAAGTACAAATGTTATTCTGACAAAATAATGAGACTGCCATTAAAAAAATTATTGTTAAATTGTGATTTCACATATACTTGGTATTAAAATTCCTTCAGAAGTTCCAAAATGATAGAAACCATCCTATTTCTCACTCATTACAAGTGCCAATATATTGGCATTCGGAAAAAAAAAATCAATGTTTTGTATTACAATACCTTTTTTTTAAAAATAATTTTCTGTTTTTTCTGGCAAATTTCACGTGGGTGGACGTACAGTTCAATATCATAACAAGTAACATTTTTGTATTTGGTTGAAAGTTCTTTCAGAATTCTATCATATCCCCAGAATCATGAAATCAATTTTGCTCTTGGCAAATTAAATTCCTAGAACAAGCTCACATCGTCAAACTGGGTGTCAAAATTACCGGCGGCAATTGGTATCGCTTACATGATGCCGCACTAAAAAGGGATACCAGCCCCTGGAGAATGTACTAGGTCTGAAAATGGTAAAAATATGAATCTGCAGCCCCATTATGAAAAAAAAAAGAATCCGTGACGTAATACTCTATAGCAGTTCTTCCCAACAGGTTTCTCTTCCGGACCAGTCAACGTTTGATAATTTTACGGCAGCTCGCTGAGGGTGGGACGTTGATTATTTATATTTTAAATGGTTTTGATTTTATAATTTAATTGTATTTAAACATGCCTTCAGAGTAAAATTCAGTTGCACCAAAAAATAATTATAAAATGATTTCGCATAAAATATAAAGGGATTTCCATGGAAAGTCGCTCAAACACGAGGAAAAATACACCCCAGTAAATATAATGGAAATAATTTAATGCTCCTTGAGTGACCTGATACCCTTTGATCCACGGAACAAGGGTTGGGGACCACTGTTTTATGGTACTGACGCTTTCTTTAACAGTTTAAACGAGTTTACTTTTATTTTACACAAACATCACATCATAGCTATTCAACAACCAGTAGTCCCTGTGTTTCTTCTTAGTAGTCATTTTAGCATTTTTATATCAGTTATTAACTTCTAGTAAGTAATTTCAGTTAAGAAAAAACTTTTTTTGTAGCATCAACTCGAATTTTAGGCAACTAACTGTTGAATAGTTATTTCATGTCTATGGACCATGGGTCGGCAACCTTATAGCTTTTGCTTGTCAAACCAATCTACCAATATGAATCAGCAAACCACACAGTAGAGCATTTTTGAAACAATTCAAAAATTTAAAAATTTGTTGAGTAGTGCAAAGTGTCACTGAGAATTTTTCCGCGTGCTACACGTGGCACGCTTGACATAGGTTGCCGACCCCTGCTTTAGACCATGTCTCATTCTCCAACACTATAGTTTGCTTCTCCATTTTCAGGTAGCGCAGGAAAAAAACAATTTTTTGTTGAACAAGTTTAAGTAAAATTGAGTATTTTGACATTTCCGAACAAACAGCAATGTACAACTAACAGATTCTGAGCCAGAGACACGCATTAAAAGTTTTATATCTTGCCAATCGACAATATTCGAAATGAATCTGAGATGTATTTCATACTTTGCCAGTTTCTCATTAGGCATTCTATAGAATGCCTAGGCAATGTGTGAAATAGGAATCATTTCATACATTGCCGGCTAGATTTAGGCATTGTATAGAATGCCTAGGCATTCTATAGAATACCGGATTTCATACTTTGCCGGTAACATATATACACTCAACTGCATTGTGCTGCCACCTGCCTTCTGTGGTTATGTAGCGTCAACGTTGCAAGTACGTGGTGGTCACATTAATGTGACTGGACTATGTATGTGGTTCATATGTTTTGTTCACAGCATCCAAAAGATCACTAAGTTCAGAATCGGGATTATTTACTAATTGAAAGCTTTCTTTTTGTATCAGAATTATTTTCATTTTAAACATCTGAAAAGGTTTTTTTTAAAGTTAACACAGTGTTCCATAAAAAATGTATTAAAAATTCTTAATTCAAGTCACACCATACAAACATGGAAACCCAGATTTTTTGGGGGGGAGGGGAGAGGGATATGGTTACATATATCTATGTGGAGGATGAAAATGTCATACCCTTCAACAAATGTATGAGAGAGAAAATTGACTACAAAAAGAGAGAGAGAGAGAGAGAGAATAAGTATTTTTCCATGACAACACCCAAGAGAATAATATAGCATGAATTATATAAAAATATATTTCGTCTTTATTTAGGCTCTCATCATAATTATTGGAAAAAAAGCCCCAAATGGCAAACAATTTATGCAGCACAGCAGCGACTTCACTAACAATCAAGTCACACAATCGAGCCTGTAACGAAATCTTGATAATTTCAAGTAACATTAATAGAGAATAATAATTCATTTTACTATTTTACACTTTTTGGCAGTTAAAGTCAAAATTGTACATCTAAACATTTAGTAATGTATTGATACTAATTACCGTTCTGTGATAAATAAAATAGCGATGTATATCCACACTTGTAAGCAAAGCTTGATGTGCCGGCTGAAAGTAAAACCTGGACTACAACCACCGTCTATTGATAAAAAGTGGTACTTTACATTTCTGCAATCCAGCTCGATCATTTAATTTGTAGTTTTCGTACATACGTCAATTTCAGAAGAAAAGCGTACAGGAATGTTTAACTCACACGATCGTGTAGGCTGGGTCTTTAAGGGAGGATTTCTATGTAGGAGCCGAAATTAACGTTTGTGAAAATTCCTTATTTCCGTCAATTGAAATGAGAACGAGTAAATTTTTGTTAAAATTTCCCTACTCTGATACAATAAAATATGAATAAATCCCCTTCTAAGTTAGATATTTCAAAAAGTCTAGTGCATGCTCTGTACAGAATTCTTAGATATATAATAGGCCCAGTAAAATTATTACAGAAGCATTTTCCATAAAAGGAGAATATTTGCTACATATTACATGTTTTACCAAAAAAATTACATTTAAATAATTTTTTCTTTGAAATATTCTTAAAACAATTTAGTATGTATATTTTAATTCAAAGAGTACTAAATATCAAAAACACTATCGGTTTATACACGCTTGCAAACGCAATCAGTCACCTTAAACTCACAACAGTATCGATACTTCTTGTAGGTACGTGTTCGTTCTTCCATTTAGCATCCAGTTCTTAGAACACAAAATTCAACCTATTTTAGATATCTGATTGCATGTGGACAACATTGGTAACTTAACTAAACTCAAAATATCCGTAAGCAAATTAGCTACACTTTCTAAGATATTGACTGTATATATATATCATAACACAATGGTTTTATTTCTCACATATTTAGATATTTCATATGCAATGCATTCTGTGCCTGCATTTCTTTACTTAAACCTAGCAAACATATGCCCCCAAATGGTTCGCTTTGTTAGTACAATAGTACTAATAGGTGGGACGTGTATACGCATACGAGAACCAACAATTAGGATAATTGGTTGTAGGAATCAAATTAAATATGCATGGTTTAAAAAGTTAAATCTTTATTTTTAATAAAAATTGTTATACATTTTAAATACATCGAAATAAATAATAGGAAGGAGTTTCAATACACACACAGTATTTTTTTTTTAAAAGTATTCATAGCCAATAACGAAACAATTACGTTTGGTTCCAAATTGCGCTTTGTGTTTATTTTTTATAATGATTTTCATTCTAAAAATATAATTTTCTTGTTAATAAATATGAAAAATTTTAGATAATTTAAGGGATTATTAAATTTACTTTAATCAAAAATTTGTTAATATATTTTAATTACATTGAAAAGAAATAAAAATGTTTTAAAAATCAAAATTTAAAAAAAAAATATTTGATTTATGACTTTTTCAAGTGTTCAAAAATTTTTTTACCGTTTTTAATTAAGGATATTTTTAGCAACTTCTGCTGTATCTGGCACCATTTTTCATGATTTTTAATGTATGTTTCAAAATTATTTTTTTTTATAAATTCTATTAGATTAATTACAATGTTATGAAATTTAGAAAATAGTATGTGTAGATATTTAAATCACGTGTGTATGTTTATTTTTCTTATAAAAGTCTAAAAAATACTGTTATTAATTTCTCCATCACTGATTTCTGATTGAGTAAGTGCTTTATTATTTTGAAAATATGTTCATATTTTTTTACATATATTAACGACAAAGAATATTAACATCCAAAAGGATGTATCCTTATCAGATATTTTTGGCTTGTCATATTCAAACAATTTTTTATTTGTAAACTAATTTCTTTTTTTTTTAACTCTTCAGTATCAAAAGAAGGAACTCGTATGTATAACTTAAAGAACACTTTTTGAATCGTACTTTTAAAAAATTGAAACTCATTTGATTTAATTTTTCGTCATTGCCATTTATCTCAAAAATGACTAACATTTGAAGTCTTTTAAAACTTGGAACTATTATATTTCTTCATTTACCCATTCTCTCATCCATTCTAAATTTATTAAAAAATAAACTTTTTGTGCCTTGTTGATGAAGGCGCGTGATTCATTCCGTACTCTTAAACTATAATCAAACGAAAATTTGGTTTATATATTAAATAACTTTCATATTATACGCCTCGTTATTAATAAGTTTCATAAGTATTCGCTACAATTAATAAGGCAGACTCTAGAAAAAATTGAGACTATTTATTGAATGTTCAATTTATTTTTTAAAGTTTGTAATGCTTTCTATACACTGATAATACTTCCTATCTAACTTTACCTAATTATTCTTAATAACTAGATACCTATATGTTTTTATTTATTTAAACATTTTTATTTTATTTTTTATAATATTAGAGCATGAATGACTTGCCTCTAGCCATACAACCGATATAACTAACTACAATACACTAAACAAATTTTCCTTAAAATTAGTTGAATACAAATACACAATACAGAGTGGTTAAAACTAAGCTGACGCCACTTCGAGGCTACTAAATCCGATTCTACAGAACGGATCCGATTAAAATTATAAATATATGTTGCATTCATTACGCAAGTCGGGAAAAAATATTTTGTGTAGTTCATAAAAGTTTACTATAAAAACGATAACTGTGGTTAGAGTAAATCATTAATCAACAGTAAACATGACGCTGAACATGAAGGAACACGTCTTTTATTAGTAGAATTATTTTATCAAAATGAGTACAATGCTTCGGAAGTTTTCCATGCATATCGAAGGATGAAAAAATAAGGAGAAAACCCGTTTCAGTAAATGCATTTAAGGATATAATTTAGAAGTTTAAAGAGATCGGTTCTCTAGATATTGCAACAGAAAGAGGACGACGTGCAACGGAGTCATCGATTGTGGAGAAATTCGAAATTGCAGCAACTGTGTATGTGTGTGAAGTATTTTCAAGTTCTTCAAATTCTATTATATACGTGCCCTCTATCTCTATAGTAGATGAATTGGACAATCCATGATGAACCACTGTATAAGTAATTCTGCATGTATCTTGCTTTTTCTGATGAAAATGCAAAGGAGAGAATTAAGGTCATCGCATATCTTATAGACCGACAATACCTTTGGACACACATAGGTACTGTCTCACTAATGAGACAGTTCTTGGATAAGCAATAAAGTACCCAGGTGTAAAAGAAAATGCATAAAACAGGTAAAATAAAATACAAGATGAAAAAAGGTGAAAATCCATAATTTTTTTTTATATTATACTTTTGGAAAATAGGGGGGAGGGAGCAGTGACCAGGGATCACTTAGTAACAGATAGCGTAGACCAAGTGTGTCAAACTCAAAGGCTTACTCGGACTAAACAAAGTTTAGGGGGCTCGCAAAAAAATCAATATTAAGAGAAAAGATGGCTTATTTCAAACAAAACATTTAAATAAAAATATATAAGAAAACAAAGAAAAACGTTTGCGTCCTGACACTTGGCATCTCTCATCTGGTACTATCTTTCCTATTTCGCGAGAAATTTTGTTCAAATTGATTACTTTAAAAAGTGACCCAAAGTTTTAGCGTCATTAATATCATTTCTAACAGGAGATATTTCATTTCAGTACTGAAAATAACTGCTCTTAATGATAAGTAGTTCCATACATGGAAATAATTTCATATGAAAATTTTTGAGTACTTTCAATCGTGGCTAGTAAATATTTGTAAAATTCAAGAATACCCGCTTGAATAAATTTTGCTATGCAAATATGAGTTGCATCGAACATCGATCACTTCCATTTGCATATAGCTGAATACTGAGTATATATTTAATGAAAAAATCGAAAAAAACAAGCACAATCTGTTTCCAAAGAATTGAAATATCTTTAAAACTCATTTCAATAAAGTTTTTTCTTCGTATTTTCATATGCTTTTTTCAAAGATCATATATTAATGTGAGCCGATACATTGGCCGGGCCGCAAAAATGTAAGTTGCGGGCCTCATGCTGGCAGAGGTCCACGAGGTTGACATCCATGGCGTAGACCCTCACAGTAGAAAGAGGGAATGACGAAGAACTCCAGGCAGACAGGATAGGAACGCCTTTAAAATGTGACAATTAGGTGTGGTAGGAGAAGAGATCGAGGACGAAAGAGGAAGTGTCTCAACAAGAACACATTCATTCTACCCCTTCCTTCCTTTTCTTTGCACTCCACAGCAAAGAAAGTATAAGGATTGGGGGGGGGGGGTTGAACTGGACAGTGAAATGGTTTGTTAGGTGTACCTTCACGGACGAACGATGCAGAAGGCTCCTGGATAACCATATTATTCCGACCTTAAAACAAAGAAACCTTGGGGACACAGTAGTATGCAAGATGAAGCAACTCTTCTTACTGAATGATATGGAAAAAATGGTGATTTATGCTAATTTCCTTGATCTCACTTATTTTCCTAGTTTCCTAGCTGAAAAGGTCACCATATTTGAACCTTGGTGACTACTGGCTGTGCAGTTTCATCAAAGATCGGGTTTATCAAGCATGTGCAATTAATAAAGTGCTGAAAACCAGCATCGCTGCTATATTTCCCTCATTCCTACTGATATGTTACGGGGGACAGCCGTCGATATCACGGTTATAAAAGCGATTTTTATATTAACCGCCAAGTTATGCACACATAGATCATACATGTAGAAAAATAAGTTAGATTTTCTATTATCCTTTGAATATTTAAATTTTATCTTTCCTCTACTTCTTTAAAGCTCTATTTGTAAATAAAATTCAAAGCACTGTTTACCGTCGTAAACCTAGGCTGTTTGTTGTACATAACCCTAATTTGTAATTTTTTTAAATCTTTTTAGGGCAACCTGAATTTTCGGGCTCAAAGTGTGGTCTGTTTAATTTTAACTATCATGTACATTTCTAGATAAGAAGTTCAATAAGTTAGCTTCGATATTATTGCAATAAAATTTGTTTAATGACTTAACTTTTGTATACCATTAACAAATAGCTAAGTTGTAGCCAATCGATTTAAGGGGCAGTCATTCATTCAAAACAAATAGGCTTTTTTATGTGTATTACCACACCATATTATAAAAGCTTATCTTTTGAGGTAATAAGGCAATAATTAATTATAACACGTCTAGAGAGGAATTCTATGTAGTAATAATTAAAAAGACTTTCTCCAATTGAATACATTTTATTCATTAAATTATGCTTAAATAATAGAAAATGAGCTAAATATGAAAACTTCATCGACATTCTCATAATTATTTCACATTTTAAACTTTCAACTAAATCAAATTACGATTTTAACATTGTCTATTTAATGAGAAAAACTTCATTCATGGAATTTAACTTTGCCTTAAGTAAATCAGAAATTTCACTTCAAGTCACACATTAAAATTTACTATGAGTAAGTGAATAAAAATGCATACATAAATCAGAAAATTCACTTCGTCACACATTAAAATTCACTATGACTATTTAAATAAAAATTGATATATAAATAAGAATAAATAAATTCCATTATTGCAAATTATTAAACTACATGGAAATTCCACTTGTTCCAAATAAAAAATAAAATACCGAGTTTTAAACTAGTGAGAAGTAAGTTTGTGTATTAGATAGAAAATTAAAAAAATACTGACTAAAAATTATTACAAACTACTTTCCTACATAATAGTTAACAATATTTTTTTGCTCATGGAACCAATTACAGATAGACTTTAAATATTTTTAGCAATAATGTTAATCTACTAATTTTAATGAAATTAAGATGTTATAGGTAATCAAGGAGATAAGAAATTTGAATCTTATTTACAGATTTTAAACATTATTCCTCAAGAATAAAAAATAAACTTTTTATTTAACTCTAATTCCATATTCATCCGTAAATAAAATTATGTTTTTGTCTAAATAGCTTATTAATAACTGTTTGACATACCTCTCTACACAGATGTTTACTTATATTCAACCATTTACTGAAGATTATGTCCACATAATCAGAATCTCGTGAATTGAACATTGTTAATCTACGCATAATGGCACACAAATAACTACACCTAAGTCACGGTTTAAATTAGGAAGTAGTTTTAGACATGTACACATGTACACATTTTACACATGTACATATATGGTGAGCCCCAAACACGCACACGCCGCATTATAATTCCTTCAATACTGTTTAATCCTGTCATTCTGGAGTATTTGGGATTACCTGAGATTTCAAAATTTTTGTGTTTATGAGTAGTCGTATATTCATATCTGCGATATTTCAGTGAATAATTATGCGTCAATTTATCGAGGATTTAGAAAAGACATTTTCTCTTTCTAAATGTTTTATTATAAAACTATATATTTATATAGTCAAAAAAATTTCTCTACAAGAGAGAGATAAATAAACATGATCAAAACTGAGAAGAATTGAAATTTCTTGATAACCAGACAATACATTTTATAATATATATAAAATTTTCGTGTCACAGTGTTTGTAGCCAAACTCCTCCGAAAAGACTTGACCAAATCTTATGAAATTTTGTCCGTATATTCAGTAGGTCTGAGAATAGGATGTGAACTTCTTTTCATTCCGATATTGCAATTAGTTGAGAAGATATTAATTAAAAACCTTAAAACCCTTGTCTGTTCTTTCGCTTGGCGTCGAAAATCGGATTCGCTCCAGATGGAAAAATACTACTCTGTCAGAGAGAAAAAAAAACCAGACCCAGAGAAAAATTATAGAAAGATAAATACATCACTGTCATTTAGGGAAAGTGCAAATAATATATTTCTGCTGAGCTTTTTATTCCATGTGAAAGAGTGTTATGATATTTCGAAAAGCACAGATGGTTGAAACATTTTGAGTTCTTATTTATTAGTTATTAGTTTATTTATTATAACATGCCAATTAATAAAACTGTAATACTCAGTGCGCTCAAAGTTTTAGGGAATCATTTATAATTGTGAAAGGAGGAGGTAAAATAATAAAATAACAGATACATTATCAATATACTGTTTTTTAGCATTAAGTACTTCAATTTCATCTATTTGTGTGTTTTGTACAATAAATAATGCCAGCAAGACGCAAAAGTTCCAATTTAGGCCGTCGAATTACTAAATCTACAGCCATGCAAAATAGAAGAGCTCAAAGAACAGACGAACAAATCCAACAGGATAATGAAGATGTACGTGTGAATATGGCGCAGTTGCGTAAATCACAATCACAAGAGGTACGAATTGAACAAAATCAACAAAGACAAGCGCGTCTTTTTTTCCAGATTTCGGACAATATGCCAGAACTTCAAAAGGTTTAAATGTCACAACCCTTTTATTTTTTGTATTTCACAGTCCTCGAAGTACTGAACCATGCGGTCAAATATCAGGTCAGTTCCAGGAGCCTTTCAGGAATTTATTTATCTCATCAATGGCAAATTCTATCTCTTTTATTGAGATAGGGTCTATGGAGACGCCTTTATGATGATAGTCTTTTGAGGCTGTAATGGTTTTCATGTAGGCCTGAAGTAGTTTTTTGTCATTAGCATCAAGTTTAGTCTGCTTTAATTTCCATAGTATACTGGGAACAGTGATGATCTCTTTTTTATTCATGGCAGCACTTCTTTCCGAGGAAGAAATGATGCTCGAATTTACATTCAAAATTTGAAGTGTGTCTTCATTATTTAGGACTCTGATGACATTCTAATATGGTGATCTTTTTCGAGGTTAAAAGTTTTCGCGGAACTCAGCCCATCTTCCTCACCGGAAAACAGAAAAACTTCATCTTCAACCTTATGTCAGATCTCTTTGAATTTATCTCTGTCTGTATGTGTTTTAGTATAAGTCCCCCGGATTTCCCGGCAGAACCCGTTGCGTTCATTAATTAGATCCTTATTGTTGATATCTTTTCAATAGAAGACCCAATTCTCTCTCTCTTCTTTTGACTCTAGAGAGGGAATGTTTTGCTGCTGATTCGATACTTGAAGCAAAAATCTGTAATTTATTGTCAAGTACTTCTGGTGTACAGAGAGAGCAAAGTACTTCTAGTTTAAAAATTAATTTGTTCCAGTTAGCATTTCGAAAATTCAAAGATCTTTTGCTCCGAGTGGTACCATCAACATTTGAGTTGACCTCAGTCAGAACTGGAAAAGGACCACAAATAGCGTTATTTAAAAGCTCTTATTGTGTTTGTCTTGTTGATTGATGGTTCATGGCTGTAATGCTTAGGGCTGAGGCTGTGCCGGGACATATCCTGGATTATTTTAATCCTAAGAGCTCCTCTTGAGGGACTCTGAACTTTGGATTCATTTGGCTTACAAATCAAAGGCGGATGTTTTTTGTACAGAAGGATCTGGTAAATTGGTAAAATGGTACGGCAAGTGCTTGAATAATGGGGGAGACTACGTTGAAAAATAGAGGACAGTTGTACCTTTGATATGTAAATAAATTTTTCCCTTTGCCCTAGTTTGTTTTTCACAGCGATTCTTGGAGGTTACTTTTCGAATTGCCCTCGTATCAGCTAAAAAAAATTTTAAAAATGTATTTCTTATAAAAATTTAATATACATTATAAAATCTATATTCTTGTTATCATTTTCTTAAAAATACTGAAGTAAGTTTCTTTCAAAATAATAATCAGTCTACTTTTTTGGTAAAAGGGAGACAAATAACTATATATAGGGATGTATTTCAATAAAAAGCTTCTTGTTACCGATTTATGCACTTCTTCAGTGAAAGGAGTAAGGACTATACCATTTATTATCTACACGTGTCAATTCTTTTATTGTTGCGAGTCACTCGAACTATAAGAAATATCGATTTATGGATTTGTTGCACTCTTGTTGAAAAAATTATCGATAATTTCTTCAGATTCTGACAGCAAAACATGTCAAAATAGGAAGAAAATGATGTTTTGAGTTTGTTTATGATTATACAAAAACAAGTCACAAAAAACCATCAAGTTTAGAAAAATGGGTTTTTTTTACTTATATAAGAAAAAAATCAGTTTTTAGATATATATCTAAACACGTTCAAAGTACTTTTTTTAAAAATTGGATACTAAAACATTATAAATAATTTTTATGTAACAATAGCAATAAATATTGATACTTAAATAGCAATACTAAAAATTATTACAAAAGAAATCAATTTTAATTAAAATTTTAGCATTTATAAAAATTTCATTAAAGCAGTTGCAGTAAAAAGTAATATAAACTCATATAAAAAATATATATCACTAAAATAAACTACATACATTTATCAAGGAACTGTACTAAAATTCAACGTTTTGATAAAATATGAAAATTTCCGATTTTATATATTGATTGAATAATTATTAAAAGAAATGTGCCATATGTATCAGATTTATATTGAAATAACAGGCAATAACTCAAAAAAAAATATTTGTAAGAACTATTTTAGCACATTCTCTGGAAAATAATGTAAATATCAGGCTCGAAAAATTTGATAGAAATGCTTTTATAGTATTTGAATTTATCAGACATGCTGATAGAGATTTTGAACAATTAAACTGCCCATTTCTGGTAGATTAACACTAGAAAGACTGAAATTTAGTATATACTTATATTGCCCAAAGGCAGTCCAAATGACTGTATTGTGAAAGAATAACTAATGTGTAAAAAAAATATGTTTAAAATTAATTTTTAATATTTTTTTATTATTTACAGTCATAAACAAGTTATTACTAAATATTAACAATAAAAAAAATTATTTCACTTGGGAAAAAATATATTATAAAGATGTCTGACAAAATGTTTCATTATAAATGTAATTGTTTTTCTAATGGAAATTAAAAAGCAGTCAAAATGGCTTCCTTGGGCAATCTAGTGTTAATGACCCAATTCCAGTTTTTTTCTAATTTTGTGCAATTTATTGCAATTCGACTTCTATGTAACATATAAACAAAATTATACATGTTTTGTAAATCCAGAAGGAAAAGCTTCTCTATTTAATAAAATATAAAACCATAAATGTGTGTTTTAATCAAAAGTTATCATTTCAACGTGTCCTGATATCTTAAGTAAAATGTATTTTATATACACTCTAAGATAAAATCTTCTTTATCTTAGATTTAAAGTATTGTTGAGAAATATCACTTAATTGTAAATGATTTTAAAACAACAGATTAAAAAAAAAGCTTAAACATAATTTAAAAAGCTATAAAAAGTAAAATCATAATTCCTTCTTCTTATGGAAACTCTTTAGCGAATACTTGAAATAATAAAAGGTTTAATGCAGAAAAAAAATATGAATATAGAAGTAACGTAGATTAGATTGATGATAATCAATAATATCAACAATAAAGCAAAGTGAAAAGGTGTCTTTTGAAAATTTGATCACTTCCTTTTTTTTTTTTTTTCAAATTTAGCGCACAGTTATAAGTTAGCACAGATCTTATGAAACAATCTGTCATAAAAACCACACCATTTTGTTAATTACATTTTACATTTAAGTTACTATTTACTTCTTTTTTACTTTCCTTTTCTTTTTCAGAAAGTCTGGAATATAATAGCAGTTAAGTATCAAGGTTGCGACATTCGTTTATTATACATTGTGGGTGCATTTCTACAGCCAAATGAAATTTTTGAACAATGTACCCCTGATTTTTTTCCTTCTATTTCAACCATTAAATTTAACTTTTCAGTTATAACACACTACATATATTGTATTTCTTTTTACGATACATTAGTGTCATCTTAAGGAGACTTAGGTTGATTTAAAAAAATCTTTTTAAACCTTTTAAACTAAGATTTCTCATTTTTTTAAAAAATGTTTCACAATTTTTACATGCGTACGTACATACGCTCTGTTTCTAGTAATAATTTCGGATGTCTTAGAAATTTGAAAAAAGGAGAGAAAAGAAATAATTTATAACGTTTTATATATATGGCTATAAACTAGGAAAGTAAAATCACAAATTAAATAAAGTTTTCAGTTTTCAATTAAAATTTTCTAAATGTGCTCAAAATGTTTTATATAAAATGTGATCCAGTAAACCGTTTTTAACGCATTTTATGGATATCTAATTCCATTTCATAAGACACTATTTTTGATACATTCTATCTACGTATTTAAACTTAGATGTCATTAGATTTGTCTTGCTTATTATTTGATTACTTTGTTACATTTTTTAAAATGTTGTTTCTTAGTTTACTCTTTTTTAGAAAAATAAATACTTATGTTTTATTTATTAAAACATATTGTTAAACATGTTATATAAAACATATTATTAAACATGCATTGTATTCATTTTTACCAGAAAAAAATTCTAATAATTAAAAACGCAGTATTCCTTACACACTTTACACATTAGGAAAGAGAATTATACAAAATAGCCAAGCAACAAAACAAGTTCAGCATTATTTCTTCCTACATTCAGATCGGGAAAAAATAATCGTGTGTTTCAGTGAAGGGAAATATTTGTTGTTCTTAGAGACATAAGTGGCTTTAGGGAACTTTTATTCCCTCAGTAAGGAGTGTATTAACCATTTAACGTGTTATTTAGGTGTAGAAGATATATCTGTCAAAATATAAGGTCTAATCCTTTTAATGCAAAAATTAAGTGAGATTTGCATTTCTAAATATAATATTCGTAAATATTTCAACTTATGTTAACGAATTTTTTAATAAATGTTATGAGGTGCATATAAATTTTTGTTGCGTATAATATGACATATTTTGCCTTATAATAATTTTATTTGTTTTATTATCCATTGTTAATTTTGGAAAACATTGTTTTAGAAATATAACGCATATATTTTGTATTTTCAAGTTCTTTAAAATGTTTTACTTTATTTTTAATAATATTTTCTCTTATAAAACATATTTCTACTTAGTAACATTCGCAAATAATGAGGAGGGTTAAAACCCTGACAAATGTATTAACTCTTCTGTTTTGGCCCTAAAACGAAAAATTTGTTCATGCTTTATTGAATAAACAAATTTTTAATTGCATAGTTTACTAATTTTTCAAAAGTTTTAATATAAATTAAATATTTATGGACAATTAGTTTAATATAAATATAAATTTTCGCAAAATTTATTAGGTAAAAACCAGTAAAAGAGATTAAGCAAAAGCAAATTTAATGTTTGAATAATGTTCATCATGAAAGAATAAGTTTGTTTTTTCTTCATTTTTTCTAACATTTATTAATACATTCTGTGATTCCGTTAGTACATTTTCCATTCATTTCTTTTTGCAATTTTCTTTTGTTTTACACATATGTTGGTTAGTGATTGTTAAGATCGGTTCAATCTGAAGCTCATGCATTCAGGCTTATCGGAGATATGTTTCTGAATCTAAAAGCATGCTAAAAAATCATTTAGTTTGGGAAAATAAATAAATTTTCTGTTCCCCTTGCATGAGTATTTGGTTCATATGAAGCAAGACCTATTTAATTCAAATTGAAAAAATAAAATGCCAATCACACGATGATTGATCCTTCCTTCCCATTTACTATCATATTTCAAAAAAAAATATGAGAAGTAAAACAATTTAACAATATGTCATTAACACGCAACATGTGAATAATAATATTGATAGATAAATATTATAGAAATAAATTTGAAATTAATTTCTATTAGCAAAACTCTGTTTTTGCGAAACTCCCAAAGATATTATTCCTTTTTAAATGCAATTAAAAGAGTTTTCGATTAGATTATTAGGTATTATAAACAATAGTAGAAGAAAAAAATTAAAATGTAAAAGCAAAAGCAAAAAGAAAGCTAATAATTTTCGGTAAATTCGAATAAAAATTAGGAATCTAAAGAAAATTTTTTGGACAAGCTGATGAATTTTAATTAAAAGTTATTGATTAGAAATATTTTTAAGAAACCAAAACATTGTTTTACATTATTAATAATACTGGTAGTCCCAGTTTATTAATAAAATCAATATATACATAACTGTAATTGAAAAAAATCCATTTAATTGGATTTCTTATTCTGAAATTTTTATTTTCCCAAATTAAAATATTAATTTTTTTTGACAGTGTGTAATTGTGCTTATTAATTATTTTGAATTGCAAAATATTTTTTAAAGAAATATTAATTTTAAGGCAAAACATTGCACCCATAAAAATAAAGAATTTATATTCCAATATATCAAGAAAAGAATTACAAAATAACTGAAGTAAAACTACCGAAAGAAAGATTTTTTTTAATAAAAAACTTTTTACAATGTATGAAATTATGAAAAAACTTTCTTTTTTTCAGTTTTATTATTTTAATGAGATTTATCATTTAATCGAAAAGCCAATAATTAAGTTTTTTGCAATAATTGGTCATTGAAATTCTCAGAAAAATAATTCAACGAGTCTTATAGTAATCGCATGTGTAACATCTGACATGTTTTCGTTATAAATACGCAATGGTAGCTTAAATCCTGAAAAAACTGAATCTGGTAGGATTGGAAATAGTTTACTTTTCAATAATTATATCTTTAAGGAAAATTTTATTTAATTTACACGAGGAGTAATGCAATTTTTTATCAAAAATAATTATTCATGTTCAATTTGTGGAAGAGTGGAGACAATAGGCTTATAACTAAAATGTGACACATATACTTGTGATTTCAAAGTATTTAAAAACCGTAGAAAAACAGCGTCAGTAACAATACCACTGTTAGTTGTCGAAACATTTCGATTTGTGTTCATTTCGAGATTAAGTTCATCATTCAAAAACGCTATGAGTGGCTCAGCTTCTGGCAAACTGAAGTTAACGTTAAAATCATCACTCAAAATCATGGGAAGCGAGTGATAGTTTTTTTTTAAAGAGCAGAGCCACCTTCGCTATATGGTAAAAGTACAAAATGCAGGAATTCTTAAATATTTTGAACCGTTTGATTCGGAGAAATTTATACGACAACCGAAATCACTCTCCTCAGATTTCCTATACAACGAGCCCTGAGACTTTAACAATTGAGCTTAAGAATCGCAAGTTTATCTTGGATGAAGTCTAATAAGACTTAATGGTATATGCGAAGTGGATTTAGAATCAAGAAAATGAAACCGAGTTTTGAATTCGAATCTTTTGAAATGCTACATTTAACAATATAAAAAAGTCTGTCAGCTTGATTTCTACTAGAGTTGGACCCGATGCGATAGTAGCAAAGAGACACCACGAAGTGCGGTGATTGGTCAAATCAAATAGTGTAAGCTTTCCCTACTTCCTGTTACACATTTCAGTCCTTTTTCACGAAATTACTCCTACTAATATCCAGCAACCGAGAGGAAAGATGTTACACATCAAAAATAAAGCATTGAAATGAAATAAAATAATTCTTTTAAAAAAGAAAACATTGCATTTTCGATAAAGATGTTAAATATGTATCAGGAACTAAAAACAAAGTTCACATAAGTCCTTCATCAGAACTTTATTTTTTAATGTTATCTACGGCAACTATAACAATATGGTTTAAATTGAAAATAATTACATAATATCGGAATTTAAAATATAAATACAAAATTGAAATGTATTTCTATTATAAAACTCTAAATAAACATATCTGTTCAAAATGAATGACTCACTCAAAGTATCTGATTCAATCGTTAAGAGCATTGCAGTAGTAGGGAATATTCCCCAATTCATTTTGTTGATACATATTAGCGTCAAACGTATCAAAAAAAAATTAAAAATTAACCCTCGCGCTGCGTAGTTTATTTAACTAAGTAGGTTGAAAAATTGCGTATTTCTTTATTTCGAATTTCATATCTATATATTAACTCCGCAATTAGAGCTAAAATATGCAAATAATTTTATAAAAGAGCTTTTATTTAAAAATATAGAATTAGATAATAAAAAAATATGAACATAAAAATATAAATGAAAACAAAAACAATAACAACAGGGATTGTACAACTAAATAGTCGGAAAAAATGCATACACGCAGAAATCGCTGTTTGCGCAAATTCTGCTACATTTACGTTGCTCGTGGAAATCGCGGGATGCGCAGCGAAAGAGGAAAACAAAGACATTTTTTGTATAAATATATATTCCCAATTCAATTTCTTTATCATACTGCTGTTTGAAAAAAATGCAACAACCTGAAGGTATCATCAGAATTAAATCAACTTTGCAGCAAATATCAATTATAGGATGTTACGTAAAATAGTAAAGTTTCAGAGGCATCACTCATGCATGCGTGCGCAACGCCCTCTGAACTGATGCTGAAAGGGTATAAATAGAGAGCTGTAGAGGGACGTTGAAAATCGTTAATGATTATTTGTTAGTGGCGAATGTTTAGTGAGACCTAAGTATGCCTCCATGACAAATAAGGAGATGTTCCAACAACTTAAGAAGTTTGAACGGGGGAAGATTATCTGCCTTCGAGAAAAGGGATTATCCTATCGCGCAATAGGAGCTCGTGCTGCAGCGGAACGGTTCCACAGTGATGCGAGTTTGAAAGCAGTGAACCGAAGAGCACCAATCAACTCCTAAACTGGAAGTGAACGACGGAAGGTGATGTCAGTGCGTGACGATCTGCACCTGGTCCGAATAGCGGTGAATGACCGTACAGCTTCCTCCAGACAGTTGGCAGCACGTTGATCTAATTCTGCAGGTGTACTAATGTCGGCTTCGTCAATTCGTTGACGTCGGCTGCACCGTAGATTGCATGCAAGGGTGCCTTTATACAGGATTCCGCGCACGGTAATCCATCGATGGCTGTGTCTGCAATACGCTCATGAACACAGAGCCTGGCAAGCTGATTGGTACCAATTTGTTTTTTCAGTTCAATTACGCTTCAATTTGTAGGACCTTGATGGCCGCATTCGTGTTAGACGCTATCCCGGTGAACGCTGCCTTCCAGAGTGTGTTATTGAACGACATAGTGGCCTAACACCCGAAATTATGGTTTGGGGTGTGATTTCGTATTATGGACGATCCAATTTGCAACGAATTGAGGGTAATCACAATTGCAACAGATACGTCCGTCAACAAAATTCAGTTCAGTCCAACACATGCAACTTCTTCCTTGGCCTGCTTATTCGCCAAATATGTCTTATATTGAGCCCGTGTGGCATTTGGTTGATCGACGTTTTACTCGTGATTCGAATCCTGAAGTTTCAAAAGACGAACTTTTGCTGCAGATACAAGCAATATGGAATTATCTTCCACAAGCATTCCAAAATCTATTTGACTCTATGCCACGTTGTATAGCAGCACTTATTGCAGCGCATGGTGGCTACACCAAGTAATAATTTCGGACATTTAATATATATTTTTTTTTTTTTGCTTTAAAATTTTCGTCATTTATTTGTGCTAATACAAGTCATTTGTGCGGTAAATTTCATTTAATTCTGATCCTTCATTCATGCTGTAGCAATTTTTATAAACAGCAGTATATATAAGTTTACAATTTGCATTAATATACTATATTTCAGTAATTGATTCACATAGTTGAGTTCCACAGAAACATACTTCTTTGAAAAAAAATATGGCAGAATTTTTTTATTTCTGAATTTAAAATTCATTATTTTCACAATTTTAAACGTATTTGTTGTGGTAAGTATTTCGTAGCACAATAAGGGTTTTCTCTTTCTGACTGAGAAGTTTTCATAACGTCTCGTAGTTTTCAATTACTGTCAAATAACAACGCCGACACCTAAGATGGAAACTTACATCCGCTGAAATATATAGATTTTAATCGTAGATAAATTTAACGTGCTTAGACCGCTTTACAAGATGCATCTCCAGTAAAATCAGAACTCAAAATATGGCTCAGTTTACATTTATCCAGTTCAAGGTCATGACCATTGGATCACGGAAGCCTGAAACTACGTCCTTAGATATTTTTAAACGCTTTCGATTATTTATATAAAGTAATTGCTTTTCATTGCCATATTTTAATACTCTACGAACTTCGCTTAACACCAAGTAGTTTTGATGATCCATCAATTAGGAATTTAAAATCTGAACTTCCACGAGGTTTTCCATTTTTTTCTGATGCGAAAATTTCGATACTTGACGGTTGTTACGTGCAGGAGCTTTTTTACACAACAATGTTTGTAAATACTGGACTGATCTTATCAAATAGGCTACTACGATCACCAAAGTTTGTTTTGGATGATATGCTTATAATACGAGGGTAATCTGTAAAGTAAGTTCCGTTTTCACCATAGAAAAGCTGCGTTTGATCACTCAAGGACTATACGCCAAGTTTTTGACAAGACTGAAAAAAGATTTTCAGATCGCTGACTCATGCGGTACCTGTTTGTTTAATGTTTCAGATATTCAGACTATCCACCCGCACTAGAGATAGGTTGTTCATCCAATTACTAAATGCGAATAACACCAAAGCTTGTGAAATTCACATACCAATTTGAGAAGTGTACGGACCCAATGTAATGAGTGATTATACGGTCAGAAAGGGGTTGAGGAAGTTCCATGTAGGACGGGAAAATGTACACGATAACAAATGAAAAGGGTGCCCATCTCTAAATAACGATTATTGGATTGCAGCAGTTTATTACAAAGATTATGAAGAGCATAGACTTTACCATAACGGCACTTTCCCTGGAATTACTTCGAATTTCCAGATCACTTCTGTACGATAGTGTGTTCGAGAGACTGAAACTCTGAAAATTATGTACTTGAGGGGGAAGGGTACTTCACATGCTGATAGAGCAGTTGATATTGAAAGATCATTGCAGTGCTTTAGATTTCCTGAAATGGTACAATGGATAGGGGGAATACGTTATTTAACTGCATTGTCACAAGTGATAAGGCTTGGTGGTGTGATGTAGCTCCAAAATCCAAACTGTAATCGATGGAATGGAACACGAGTCATCTCCAACACAAACGAAAGTGAAGTCACTAATCGCGAGTAGTAAATTAATGTGTATAGTGTTTTGGGATCGATAGCTGAGTATTGCTGAATGATTTCATGGCACACTAATAAACAATCAGCATGGCTCTTTTTTGGTAGGTTCTCAGAAACCTACATAGGGTGATACAGAATAAGCGTCGTGACATGCTTCGGAAAGGAATTTCACTCACTCATGAGACAATACTTGACTACACATAAATGCGACACGCAACACCGCGTTCAAGAGACCACTCCCAATACAGCTCGGAGATCTTAACTAGTCACTTTCAACTGTATAAGCACCTGAAGTCTTTCTTGCAAACGATTCCGGGATGACGATGGGTCATATTCGTTATTTAACATTGGTGGCAATCGCAAGAGCATCCTTCTTTGACAAGGGCCTACAAACACTTGTGAACCACTACGATTGCTAGACAGAATATATTCTTAAGACTACCTACGTATAATTATCACTTTTTAAAAGAATGAAAAATTACTTTTTCTTTTTTAATATTATTTCAGTAATTACTCAAAAGCTGAAAATTTAAATTATGATTTTATTTTAAATTTTAGAACAACTTGTAACACTCCAGCCATACTCTCGGACCCAGCTAGAATCGTGCGAAGAAGTGAAGGACGACTCTGCATAATACTTTTTAACTATTTATTCAGCACACTATTTATCACAGACACAATTCAATTAATCAGATATGAGATATTCCCAGATAGAGCAGAGGAAATTTTGCTAGGAGAGTCGCGAAATATGAGGAGACTTCTAATCAGTTGATCAACCTTTTATGGATCAATCCCCTACACTCATATTTGATTAACACTGTAAATATGTGACCAATTGTCACTTAAATATCGTTATTAAATTAAAGCCTGAAACATGCTATAAATATAACTAATACCTTATCGGTAGATATATTTCGTCACCGACACAGCTTCTCTGGTATTTCAATCTCCAGGCAACTTCGTCTAATCATGTATTCTCCTCCATCTTCTTTTCTTACTAGCAAGAAAACCTACACTATATATAACTGACCTCATCTGCATATCACGATTTCTTTTTCGAAAAGGGTTGTTGTCATTGATAGCCAAAAGATTTCCCAAGAAGGTTATTAGTAGGAGCGTATAGATCCGTCACAAACTTTAAGAATTTTCAAGTCCTATTTTTAAATTAGATCTCTCATTAGCTATTACTAATAATTCACCTAATTAGCCCAAATGAGCTACTTTCTGACATCCAGTATGACCATTTTTACTTTTAAAGATCCGTGAGTTTAATGATTAGTTTCATTCTTCAATTAGTTTCAGTTATTCTTGGAATCAAAACAAAATAGTTAATGACCTGTAAAAAGTTAATTAGAAACTTAAATTGTTAATTTGAAGGAATACCCCCAAATTTCAAAATTGTATGCGTAAAATGTTTGTTATCTCATTCACTATTGCCTTGGTAAACATGCTAAAAATTTGCTGACAACAAAGATCTTGTAATTTTCACTCGCAAGAAAAAAATATCTGCTTAACTCATTATTTAGCATTAACTTTATTTATTTCTCCTTCTTCGAATTCGAGATTAACTAACAGTAAATAACCACCTATTTGCATCAGACTTGTTTGTGTTGAACTTTCTTCTTCTTAAATCCTTAAGTCATCGTGTATGAAAATAGGAAGTGTGTCGTCAAAATTCACCCACCTCGCTTTTCTTCTTGCACCAATTAGAGTGTATTCTCTGGACGATAATTGAAATGTGTGTAAGTCAACAAACTTAGTCAAGTCAACAATTAACAACGCCCTTGACATTTTTCTTTAACCCTGCAGTCTGTTTTAAATACATGAAGGGAGTAATAGTACCTTTCAATGTTCAGAAACATTTTAAGAAATTAATATAGATTGTTAAGAACGTTTTAAAGCAAACCTCGTGAAAATCTGTGTGTGACAATAATTACTCTCTCAGCCATAAGAAATGTAAATGTCAAAAAAGACCAGACCTTTAGAATATACACTGGTGTCCAAAAATTAAGTATAATTAATAATTATGTGAATAAAGAAGGAACTGTAAAGCAGAATGACAGGAAACTTGATATGCGAGTGTAAAATGGTTATAAAATAAGGAAATAAATCAAAAGAATGATAATAATTAATTTTATTATACAAAGTAACAGTTTGAAAGAAAACTGAGCACAGCAAAGATTCACACTAGAAAAAATTTTAAAAACCTTTAAAAAAATACTGATGCTGCAGTTTAATAAGGCGTGTGGTCACCTCTGACAGCCAGGCATGCTGCATAGCGATTTACCATACTTGCTATGAGATGATAAATTAGTTGTAGGCTCAAACGGTTCCAAGCTTCTTGGAGAGCTCTCTTCAGATCTGTAACGAAGCTTGGTGGCTGCGAAAGGGCTGTAATTTGTCTCCCGAGCATATCCCATGCATGCTCGATATGATTTAAATCAGGGGAGTTCGCAGGCCACGACATGCGCTGGATGTTTTCCGATTCAAGGAAGTCTTCAATCAGCACCGCTCGGTGACATCGCGCATTATCATCCATGAATATGAAATCAGGACCAACAGCACTTCGAAACAAGCGAACATAAGGCTCAAGAACTTCGTCTCTGTATCTTTGAGCAGTCACAGACCCCATGTCAAAGAAATGGATGTCTGTGCGGCCGTCCATCATGATGCCTGCCCATACAATTACTCCCCTTGATGGAAAATGATGCCTTTCCGTTATGTATCTTGTTTCAAAATGTGTTCCACGTTCTCTCCATATCGTTACCCGCCGAGAATCACAACTCAGAATAAACCAGGACTCCTCACTGAACATGACATTGGCCCACACTCCAATGTTGATGTTTCAAACTCCTGTTCAAACGAGCGCGTTTATGCGCAAACGTGAGGGGAATGCAAACTGCTGGTCTACTAGCAAATAGGCCAGCATAATTGAGTCTCCTGTAAACAGTTTGTCTCGAAATTCATATTCCTGTGGCGACTGTGAGCGCCGAACCCAGTGCTCTGGCAATACTGCTCCTCTGATGTCGCACACTTATTACCAGATATCGGTCTTGGCGATGGGTTGTGACTCTTGGTCAACCTGATACTGGTTGTCGGGTAACATCTCCCGTTCTTTGAAACTTCTGCCACAGTCTTATATCCCAGACTGGTTAACATTCAGAATTCGAGACACTTCGGTTTGTGATCGTGAGGATTCCAGGATTCCAACGATTCTTCCTTTCGTAAACATATCCAATTGGCGTCTTTTTGCCATCATTCACCTTGTTTGATGGTTAACAACGTTCCTTTGCACAGCAGTTGCAGGAAACTTGTCTGAATTGCCTATGCTCCGTGAATCGGTTTCTCCGCGTTCCGACATGCGCCGGTGTTTCGTACGGGACGTAGTCGACTGAAAAGTTTAGCATAAACCCAATGTTTCTTCTTCACCCAATTAATTTCCGCAAGAAATTTGGAATAATTTTACGTATATTTACTCTGTTTTTTTCGCACTTTACCATTTATGCTTAACTTTTGGACACCAGTGTACTTGTTGATATGTATTCTGCATGCCTAATTTTTTAGGTTAGGATCAGTAGATTTTATTTTGTAATATAATGGATACAAAAAATAGTGATTTTAAAAGTGATTTCTATTTCTTTTAATTGTAAATAATACAAAAATGTGATATAAAATTAAATTGGAAGTATACAGAATACAAGCATTCTTAAGCTTTACTTTTATATAAAAATACTAGCTGACCCAGCCACGCGCTGCTGTTGCTTTATTTTAATGCGTTAATTCAATATTATATTCTAAGCTATTCAATGCAGACAAATTAAACTACGTTTACAATTTTTGAGGGTTTAAATAAACTATAAAACATCATAATGATTTTAATTTTGCATTTTATTAATCTCCTGTTTGAGTATTGTATAATGCATGAGTTACTAACGAAGTTGTTAAGTAACACCATATAAAGATTTAATTTTATAAAAGAGGTGAATAACGTTGATTCTTTGCAATTTTTAAAATTATTTGTATCATTTTTATTTATAACAACAAATAATTTTATACAACTAATCGCTAATCGGTAAACAATATTTTTCGGTAACCCGTATTTTGCTAACTCAAATAGATTCAACGGTTTCAGCACACGTGAGCATGTAACATCTAGTTGCCCATTCGAGAAACATGGATTTTCTGAGTCCAAGTCTCAAGTGAATATTGTTCGGGTTTCAGATTCATTTATAGTCATCGCGAAAGCCAAACGAATCGGGAATTGTAGCCTTTTGAACGGTATTAGAGATTCTGACGATATCAGTGGAATACGTGGCAACAGATTTCGTAGTAGCAGAAAAGAATTTTTGTTCAAAATTTTCAGTCAAAATGTTTGCTTCAAGAAGTTCCCGGTATAATTCTTTTGACGATCAAGCGTGCACCGTTGCATTATCTAGGTGAATTTAAGTTACTAAGATAATAACCAGGGAACCAACCGAAGATTATGCGGCGACATTCCTCATAATTTTAGAGCATTCAAAAACTCGGTTGGGAAATTTATGGTTTTGTTTTCATCAACAATAGTTAGTTTAAAAAACGTTGGATCAACTGGCAACAGCCCTGTGTCTGAAAAATTATTTCATCACAATATCAACATCTTTCTGATTAAGTAACAGGATTACAGAGCCAATAATTATCTAGATATTTATACAGTGTACTCGGAAAGACACTCTCAACTAGTTCCTTTCTGCCTAAAGAACATTACAAAAATCGTCTGGGTATTTCATGCATTATATATTGGGATGAAGTTCTACTTCGCCATTTCCAATATTCAGTAGTTGGTTAGGGAATATTTGCTCCGATTGATCATCTTGCAAATGTACTCGCGTGTTTATGGTCAGTCGAAGTGTTTCCCCGTTTCGCCATCAAAACGATTGATTTAAACAGGCGTTAATCTCGTGCGCAAAAGTAGGGCACATGTAATGTCTGTTAATACCCATCGGAAATCACCAGACAGTAATATAACAGCAACACCGAATATTCTCTCGTTGCCATTTAAGTCTTACAAAGCTCTATGTAAATACTTTGAGTGAATGTTTATGGTTCATGGTACACTTATCTCTGATCATGACTGAATTCATTTGCAATACTGTAGCCAATCCACTCTTTTTTTCAATGGTACACATTGCATCTTGTATTTTATAAATGTCCAATGACAGCTAATGCGGAATGTGTAGTTTTTCCGCCATCTAACACAGTGACAACAATGCCCGAAAATGCAATTTCCTATTGCAATCATATTTTCGCACGACTGCACCTGAAAGTTTAGTTGCTACAGGGAATGAAAATCCGGAAGTGGAACTCGAACGCAAAGCCATTTGACCTCATTCCATCAATATCCAGAAAATTTACGGAAGTTTTTGAAATCTGTATTCAGATTCTCGTTCCCACCCCGAGAAGCACTCGGTGCCCAATTTCGACGCCCTTGCTCCTGTAAGTTCAGTCTCTGAAGGGGGACATTACGGTCGCCCGGGATTATCCGGCAAAGTTACGAGAGTTTCTAAAATCCGATTTCACATTATTATTGTTTCCCATCCAGAAAAACACCAGGAAAGCATTTCTCTTTCCTCAAGAATTTTAAAGCAAGCCTTTTCCACAGTTCGTGCAAAATACTTTCGTCTGGCATTATTCGACGTAGATATGAGATTATATTGAATTGGATTGAGAATATTCAAATCGGCAGTACCGAAATACAATCAAAATCCACATTTTGCGGCTCTATGTCGGCAGTGGTTGCGGTAGCCAAGTGGTCAAGGCATCGGATCATGGCTAGCGTGTCATGAGTTCGAGCCCAGCACCACTGAAAACCCGCTGTGTAGGGAAGCGATTCACGTTAAATCTGTCGAAAGCTCCAACGTCCTCCAGTTGGTGTGATGTGGTAATAAGGAGAGAGCGTGCCAGCTCAGGTGTCGTCCGCGTCGCTTGACCATTTTTCAAAATTACGCAGTCAGTCGCCAAAAGCCCTCGTGTAGCTGAAAAGTGTGATGTTAATATTCATTCACTCACTCACTTTACGTCGTCAATTTAGGTTGGTACTGATGCTCGAGAATATTCCGATACCCCGGCATTATCTGGCAAAAATACAGGATTTTCTATATTTCGATTTAAGACTCGCTTAAACCATCTCAAATTACACTAGGAATACACTTTTCCCTCACCAAGACATTAAGGGTGAGCTCCTGCCCCGGTTTGCGTGAAAGATGGTCATCCTGAATTATCCGGAATTTCTCAGATTGAATATTAGATTCGGATTATCCGTTTTAAAATACACCAGGGACAAAGTTTTCATGATCCAAAGCTTTTAAGGCAAGCCCCTGCTACGGTGTGTCTAAAATATGGTCGACTGGCATCCGGCACAGTTATCGAACTCCTAAAATTCAATTTCAAATTCTGATTTCACACTCCGAAATGCACACGGAGCTGACTTTTGATGCTCCAGCGTGAGCAAGTTCAGTCACTAGAGATAATGAAAATCCGGACGTGTGTGGGACTCGAATCATTTGCCTTTTCTCCTAATTCAGACAATATCCGGCAAGTTTAGTAGAATTTCTTAAATATAATTTCAAATTATCATTTCCCGCCCCTAAATACAACTGGAAATTACTTTTGTTCCCCTGATTTGGCAAGTTCAGTCCCTGGAAGGGGTATTAGGATCGTCCGGCATTATCTGGCAAAGTTACAGGAATTTCTAAAATTCGATTTCAAAATCTCGTTCACCATCCCGAATAACAACAGAAACGTACTTTTTTCCGCACCAAGACATTAAGGGTAAGCTCTTGCCACGGTTTGTATAATAAATGGTCGTCCTGAATTATCCGGCAGAGTTAGTTATTTCTCAGAATGGATATCAGATTCGGATTATCTATTTTGAAGTACGCCAGGGTCCAAGTTTTCACGATTCAAGGCTTTTAATGTTAGCCCCTGTTATGGTGTGTCTAAAATACGGTCGGCCGGCTTTATCCGGCAAAGTTTCGGTTATTTTTGGAAATTGACTCAAAAATCGGATTCCACTCGCCGAAATACGCCAGGCACTTAATTTTCATGCATTTTGGATTGTAATATCTGCTTCCACAGACACATGAGCAATGCCACACTTTGCGATTATTCCCTTACGGGAATCTGGCTACGTTTTTTCCGGATTCTTCACAATTCCGGCAATAAAAAAATTATGTGGTGTGATTAATTGAAATAAAAACCATCCTATGTTTTAAGTTGGACGAAATGACACAAAGTATGCAAAATTATATTATGATCTGTTGAGTAGTTTCGGAGTCCATCGCGGACAAACACTATAATACGTATATTTTATATATAAAGATAGGACCTACCTTACATCTTTTAAAAGTTATATTGTGGGT
This sequence comes from Trichonephila clavata, assembly GCA_019973975.1. NCBI lineage: Eukaryota > Metazoa > Arthropoda > Arachnida > Araneae > Nephilidae > Trichonephila > Trichonephila clavata. The sequence continues at coordinate 109,399 of BMAO01002415.1, forward strand.
AACAAAAAGAAAGCTATTTAGTTTTTATTATTTTTGAATTCATACTTTATGCTTTTTAAAGAATACAATATTTCTATAGCAAAATCTTTTCTTTGATTTTAAAACTTTGTACTTTGAAGCACGAATAGTAAAAAACTCGTATTAAAAGGAGAATTTACTGGTTAGTAAAGAATCGAAAAAGTATGTCAAAATGTGCAATTTCAGTACTCTGCAAGGTACTATAAGGTAACAATTTTGAAAAAGAAAGGTATCTTTTCTGAATGGTCTTCAAATCATCTGCAATAACATCGATTCCAAAAATGGCCTTATCCTTGCCTGATATTTTAAGATATGTGGGGGATGTTGTATTAAATTTATACATAAAAACGGTTATAAAACATAAAAAGCTTTATATATTTTTTTTTCATTTCTAAGTTATCCATGGCATCAGAGAGAAATTTCTACCACATTAATCATTGATTGTTTATGCTATGGTTAAGCATTTCAGGACAAAAAGCTTTATAAAGTGTTTCTTTTCAATTATTAAAATATGTTCTTAGAATTAATTATCATCCAATGTATACAAATTTAGATTTATAATAAGTGCTAAAAATTTAATTGCTTGCATTAGTTTAAAAATTCCAACGCACATATGAATAGCTACGTACTCGCACAAACACTATACTCATGATTACTCTGAGAAAATATATAAAAATGAAAGACCATGGCATATTTTACAAATTTCTAAAAATGAAAGGAGAGTAGATTTAATAGAAGATAATAACTCATTTATAGAAATCAAGAAAGATATTGCAAATTGACTCATTAACATGAATTTTTTTTTAGAATCATAAAATTAACAGATCATTTCTTGCTAATACAAACACCCATCACACAGTAATAGAAAAAAATTGATTTACAAAGGATACAACTAAAGAGAATACTTTAACTATATACGTTTTTGCATCGTACATGTTTTATTTTAAAAGTATTAAAACTTTTTTATTTGAAAAGAAAACTAAATGTTGCTTTTCAATTTGTTAAATTATGTATTGTAAAGATACTGAAATCGATATCTTTTTCTGCAGGTTTTAAAAGAATTTTTCCGCATAATAATTAGAAATATTATTTTAGCTCGCAAACTTTCTTTTGCTTTTTAATTGTAAAGCTACATTTTGGTTTGTAGCTCTATTTTGTTTTTTTAACAAATTTTAAATTTACAGTAGTTGTAGTTAAGCAAAATTGTAATGCAGATTTTGGAAAAATAAAAAAGAGCCTTCTCAAATGCTTTCTTCTGAAACAATAGGAATAATAAAATTAACATAAGAGAGGAACTGATTTTTAAAAAAAAACGAGACTAAGCATTTTACTTTTTTTTTTCATGAAAAATCTTCTTAACCTCTAATCCTTTCCTGTAAGAGGTAAAACAGATATAAAGAAACGCTTATCTTTATTTAACACGTTTTTAGACTTACCAAACAATTTAACATTGAAAGTAACATCCGGCTCTTTAAACATTTCTTTACAATTCTGTTTGCGTATACGGGATTAGCAAATTATAAAGATGATGAATAAATATTTTGGACATTATTTTCTCTAAAATGACGACAAAAGTACTTAAATAACGATAGTATGGTTGCGAGGGAGACATTTTTTGCAATATTTGTTTCTTAAAACTTCTTACCTACATTTCTCTTTAACATCAATACACTTTCTTGCCATGTTGCCACAAATTTCCTTTTTTTAAGCCTTCAGGAATCTAATACACAATAATTGCCACACTTTTCCTGGAATAATTTTAGAAAATATTTCAATTCAATTTTTCCAACAAATATAACATTTTACTGTTCTTAGAATTGACCTTCAATAAATCCAAATCTTTACATTGGAATTATCTGAAGCTCATCAGATGAAATATAAATTTAACTATATGAATTTATATTTCAATCATACAACGTTTCACAAAAAATATAATTCATTTTGGTCTATAGTATGACCGTCTGTTTTGTCTACTACTTTCAGTCAACGGTCCAAATGTTGCCCCCCCCCCACACACACATAAGGTTTTTTGGGGCCCCCAAGACATTCTGAAAATCAAATATACACAGAAAATGTTTTCTATAATTTTGTGTCAACAAATATTTGTAAGAAATGTTTTTCTTGCACGAAGTTCAACAAAAGTTAATAACGATGTAAGTTGGCTGACAATAACTTGTGATGAGAATTTCAACAAGAAATCTTACTCTTGATTTAAAAAAAATGTTGCTGAAATGTGCAATAATGCACACTTAATTCATTAAAATGATTCTATAGTTAAATGCTCTTATATTTATTGATTTTTATGGTTAAAATGTAACCTTTTCTGGGATGCAAAATTAAATAATGATTACAATCATTTTTAGAAAAGTAGACCCTAAAGTATCCTCCACTTCTACAATGTTGTTCTCAAGCCTAAGCAATTGCTCACCTCTTTACTATATAGTTAATTCAAATATTCTTCCAATATTTTTTCAAATAAAAGTATTTATAAACCCCTGTCTAAAAAAAATCCTTTTTAATTTTATGCAGTAAAAATAAATTGGAATTCTCTGTTATATATATATATATATATATATATGTTACGGGCAAAGTAGGAAATGCCGGCATTCTAGACAATGCCTAGGCATTGTAAAGAATGTCTGACGCTTTTAGGCAAAGTATGAAGTAGGAAAAATTACATACACTGGTGTCCAAAAGTTAAGCATAATTGATAATAATGTAAATAAAGAAGGAACTGTAAATCAGAATGGCGGGAAACGTGATATGCGGCTGTAAAATGGTTATGAAGAAAAGGAAGCAAATCAAAAGAATGATAAAAATTAATTTTATTATCCAAAGTAGCAGTTTGAAAGAAAACTGAGCATAGCAAAGGATTCACAATTTAAAGAAAAAATGAAAGAAAACATTAAATAAAACACTGATGATGCAGTTTAATAAGGCATGTAGTCACCTCTGACAGCTAGGCACGCTGCACAGCGATTTACCATACTTGCTATGAGATGTTGAATGAGTTGTGGGCTCAAACGGTTCCACGCTTCTTGGATAGCTCTCTTCAGTTCTGTAACGGAGCTTGGTGGGTGCGAACAGGCTGCAATTTTTCTCCCGAGCATATCCCATACATTCTCGATAGGATTTAAATCAGGGGAGTTCGCAGGCCACGACATGCGCTGGATGTTTTCCGTTTCAAGGAAGTCATCAATCAGCTCCACTCGGTGACATGGCGCATTATCATCCATGAATATGAAGTCAGGACCGACAGCACCTACAAACAAGCAAACATAAGGCTCAAGAACTTCGTCTATGTATCTTTGAGCAGTCACAGGCACCGTGTCAAATAAAAGGGCGTCTGTGCGGCCGTCTATCCTGATGCCTGCCCATACCATTACTCTTGATGGAAAATGATGTCTTTCCGTTGCGTTTCTTGGTTCAAAACCTGTTCCACGTTCTCTCCATATCGTTACCTGCCAAGGATCACTACTCGGACTAATCCGGGACTCATCACTGAACATCACATTGGCCCACTCTCCCATACGCCAATGTTGATGTTTAAAACTTCAGTTCAAACGAGCGCGTTTATGCTCAGACGTGAGGGGAATGCAAACTGCTGATCCTCTGGCATACAGGCCAGCATGATTGAGTCTCCTGTAAACAGTTTGTCTCGAAATTCATATTCCTGTGGCGACTATGAGCGCCGAACCCAGTGCTCTGGCAATACTGCCCCTCTGACGTCGCGCACTTATTAACAGATATCGGTCTTTGCGAGGGGTTGTGACTCTTGGTCGACCTAATACCGGTTGTCGGGTAACATCTCCCGTTCTTTGAAACTTCTGCCACAGTCTTGAGATCACAGACTGGTCCATATTCAGAATTCGAGACACTTCGGTTTGTGATCGTGAGGATTCCAGCATTCCAACGATTCTTCCTTTCGTAAACATGTCCAATTGGCGTCTTTGTGCCATCATTCACCTTGTTTGATGGCTAACAACGTTCCTTCCCACAGCAGTTGCACGAAACTTGTCTGAACTGGCTATGCTGCGTGAATCAGTTTCTCCGCGTTCCGACATGCGCCGGTGTTTCGCGCAGGACGTAATCGACTGAAAACTTTTGCATGAACCCAATGTTTTTTCTTCACCCAATTAATATCCGCAAGGAATTTGGAATAATTTGACGAATATTTACGCCATGTGTTTTGCATTTTACGATTTATGCTTAACTTTTGGACACCAGTGTACTTTCCCCAGGCATTGTATAGAATGTCTGACCTTTTTTGGCAAGGTATTAAATAGGAGAATTATTACATACTTTAACCGGGCATTGTATAGAATGCCCAAATCTATTTAGGCAAATTATGAAAAAAAGGTAAATATAAATCTCTCATATCAATGACGAACATTCTTAAAAAATACAAATGTTATTCTAAAGAAATAATGAGAGTGACATTAAAGAAGTATACAACATACATAAAATAAAATGAAAATGTACCAAGCAAAATTTATGTGTTTTCTTATTAAGTAAAATAAGACGCAAAAGTCGCGCAAAAAAAAGTTCTTATTTTGTTACTTTGGTTTACACATATATTTGACGATTCCTTGTCCTAATCGCATCTGACAGGATATGAATTTCGAGGTCAGGAATATCTTTAATTCTAAGCAAATTCAATATCATGCTCCTTCAGAAAGTTATTTGTAATCTACTCGGAAACACATAAGAATGCAGGGTCGCAAATACCGTAGTTGCAAGCAAGGGTACAAGGAATCAGAAAAAGAACAGAAACAGCAACACATCAATGGGACAGAAAAAAATTTTGTTGGGCGGTTGTACTACAAGAGGTATATGAAATTATGATCAGAAGTTGTCTGGCTGGCCTGACAGCAGCGCTGCATACAATTCCTTACGTTCTGGAAGATCACTCCAGGTGGTCTTGCAATAGGTGGCGTTGAACAGAAGGTTTCAGGAAAACATATCCTGCTGGAAGTCGTCATTTGAGATCCGTTTCCCGAGGTAGTAGAAGAAACTTCCATTCAAAAGAAAAACTAGCCGATGACACGATCGATGATTGTGTAAGGAGCTGCGAATTGTAATTAGCTCACTGCTTGGCAATTGTACCCTGGACGTTACTGGAACAGGGTTGCTCCATAGCACTCGAACTTTGCAAGTGGTAACAGAAGTTGACTTGAGTCTGGTTCTGGTCACGTGAAGAGTTTGGTGTACGAGACGTCCGTTCCTTCAGTTGAAGATCTCATCGTTCGAATACTTGCAACTAACGGAAGGACACGTGACATGTCAGGAATCTACGAGAACGTAAGGAATTCTATGCAGAACCACTATCAGGTTTTTTGAATGACTTGTGGTCTAATTTAGAATACCCGTTTTATTATAAACTTTTAATGAAATATTTTTTGTTTCATTAATGTGTGCTGTTTCTGTTCTTTTATTCTGCTTCTTTGCACCATATCTCGCAATTACAGCAATGGTGATCTTGCATTCTTATGTGATTTCAAATTGTGTCTGTACCCCTGCACACACTGCAAGTTGCTCGATCTGGTAGTGAATCATCTTGTACAATAGATTTGATATTGCATCCGACTTTATTGTACTCGGTTGATAAGCTACATGAAACATCGTGTAAAACCATGCGAAATAAATAATATATTTGTAAAGTAAAAAGAGAGTTACGTTCTTTTAAATAATAGTATTATGAAATTAAGAACGTAGTTAAAAAATTCCATATATTTATCACGGACTTTAAATCATACATGTTTCAGTAAATTAATCGAAAAATCGAGAAAAGCACCTATTAAACAACTGATAATAAGCTAGTTCTTAAGTAATAAATTTTTTTAATAAGTATGTTTTTACATATACTTATTTTGACACTTCGAAAACGTTTTATCAATGCGATCATTTTTATTTATTTTAAAAAAAAAGCCCCTCGACGAATGATCAATACTAGGCTTACTCAGGGTTGTTTACTCCAACGTGCAGCACAGGAAAAAGTCAATTTTTTTGTTGATCAAATTTATGTAAAATTGACTTTTTTGGTACTTCCGGACAAATCACTATGTGCAAAGAACAAATTCAGAGCCTGAGGCACGGATTAATAGTCCATTGCCTTGCCACATAATATTTGAAACGAATCGGAGATGTATTTCATACTTTGCCCGTTTCTCATTAGACATTCTATAGAATGCCTAAGCAATGTGCAAAGTAGGAATTATTTCATACGTAGCCGACTAGTTTTAGGCATTCTATAGAACGCCCGATTTTATACTTTGCCGGTAAAATATATACTCTTCAAAAATAAGTTAATAATTTTCTTGTTAATAATGGGAGTTTTGATTAAATAAGACATTATTTTTGGAATCTATTCTACATGTGGTAACACTATTACCGAAACTTTTATAACGATTTTCGAAATTCCGGAATTTATTTGATAAACAAGTATTAAGTTGTCACATGATTATATTTTTTATCCTATTTCTTCTTCAAGAATTTATGAATGTGTGATTTTTTTTAATATGTATCTTTTCTAATTTCTTATGATATGGAAATACAGTTTGATATATTCTAAACTCGTTTCATTTTCTAAAGAAATTGAAGCATAATTTGCAATAAAAATACTGTTATATACAGCATATTAAAGAGAGAATATAGGGATATAAAATTAATATTTTTACTATCCTCAAAGTATCGATTAAAATTAAAACACTTTTTTTAAATATATTTTTTCCACCAAAATCCACTCTTCAAACCAATTACATGAATTTGCTGTTGTATTTTATTTTAGAATATATATACTTATTTATAAATACATATTTTTACCTTACATATAACATGTTTTTCTTCAAAAAAATATCATTAAAATATAGAATGCTTTACAAATATGCACGTGAAAAGTAATTTTAAAATTTATTTAAGTATGATTTCTCAAAACTTGCGTTTGATTTTTGTAGGTATATTGCTTACTGTGTGTGATTTCTCAATATCAAGAATATTCGGCTGGCAGAGGAAGACCAGAAGACTGCCTAAGGGTGGAGGTAATTCAAAACGTAATATTCTATTAATTTTCACAAAATTAAAATGTTTTGTTTTAATTTATTTTGAAAATTAAGTTTTCAAACAAAATTGAAATTATTATTCTGAAGTACTATTGCGCTTCTTTTTCACCCATCAAATGTAAATATTTTTGATTTAGTTAAATAACCATTGTTTATTTACCCTTCTTTTAATTTACCACGCATACAAACGTATTCATCCACATGACAATCAGAAAAATGTAAACATACTGAACACTTCAGCAGAAATATACATCAGTTGTCGTTATCGTCACTTGACCGTGGCTCAAAAATATCAGGTTCGTCTCCAATGACCACCATGTGGCTTCGAAATGCAACATTAATAAGAAATCAACCAACCACCAAGTAGTGTTAGAGCCCAATTGCAGAGGACGCTGTGAAAGCGCGGATGTGTAAGAGTGTAGTAGAGTTTATGCCCACACACTCAGTGTTGCTAAATCGTGCGATTTTTCACGAATTTTGCTACTGTTGAAAGCTACTCGCTACTTTTTTTATTCTATTGCTACTTCGCGAATTTTACGCTACTTCACTTGATAGTCCCGCTACTTTTTGCTACCTTCAACCACACATAAAAGTATTGGAAGAAGTTCGAAAAAATGAGTTATTTAGGAAAAATCACCAAAAACAAATTGGTGACTTTAGTTGCCAATGAAAAACATGGGGACACTCCGAAACGACACGGAACGCTGTAAGTTGATTTTCTATGTCTTTTTGAATAAACAAAAGTAAAATAATTTCTCCATAATCTACAAAAGAAATCTATCTATTAAAGATGTCATCATGTGAGCAAATTTTAAATCGTAACTTTAAAAAAAATTTTACTCTGATATTTTTATAAAAAAATTTTCCTTCTTTGTATGATCTGTCTTTAGAATTATTAGACCAATCTAAATTGGATGTTCTGGTGAATCATTGGAGACAAATTTTTAACAAATAGTTGAAAGATGTTTTTCATTCAGAATGTGAGCTTTTAAAAGATGGAGCATTATTTTGGTGTTACATTTTTAATATAGGAAACACAGCTAGAAATCTGTTTTTAAGAAATTTAGCTACATTTGCTTTAAAGCTTCGCAGCCTACTCATAAGTAATGCCACTGTGAAAAGGGTATTTTCGAGAGCGTCGTCAACAAAGACACACAAAAGTAAGGAATCAAATGTGCCTTAAACTGTTGGATTCAATTCTCAGAATTAAAAAGACTTTGGAGGATTGACAAGGGAGAGACCTACTGCGTTGATTTTATTTCATCGCCACAAATACTTCAATATAATTCAGAAATTTAAAAAAAAGACACATCATATCACGATATTGAACAGGAAGAATTTGAATGTATTTTAAATAATTAAAGAATTTTAGCGTATTTTTTTTAAAAAAACAGTTTCACAGAATTGCCAAAACTAAAAAATATATATTTATGAATTGCAAGTGAAAATCGATTCGCTACTTTTTGCTACCCCCCCCCCTCTTCGTGCTACTTAACTGCATAAGTTTCTGGCAACTCTGCACACACTCAAGAGTAAGTCACATTGAGCGAAAGCGCACGGCTGTTGAGAGTTTACTATATTATTGAGTATTTTAATTAACGTGCAACAATAGTATATTTTAAAGACTATAATAAAGTGCTGCTATATTTATAAAGAAGAGTGCGGAATTTTGAATGATTTTGAGTAGTGACTGAGTTATCCCAACCTGACCTAAACGTAAAATCACAGCGCATGAGTACCGGATTCGAGTGAGCCTGCAATAGTACAAATATGAAACTTGACTCCTCCCTGACGATCTTCGCGCAGTGGTTCAGAATAATTGAAACCAATAAAAAACATAAGGCTTTTATATTTACAATATTATCACATAGTTATTTATAGTATAACAGCATGCTACTTATTATAATGTCCTCTCTATTGAACTATCCAATTATTGATAAAACATAAGCGAACTAGAATAATTCGTGTTGCGGTACTTTAAAAACGTCTATAAATGAAAACGAAAGAAAAATTTTCAATTTATTTTTGAAAGCAAGTACCTTGTTTTCCGTCATGATAAATTCAAATATTACCCGCTAAATAAGCTAATTTGTTCTATAAAATTTATCAAATAATATATTTCAGAACCGGTGTTACTCACATATAAGTATAAAAATGAATTCTTGTGAATTGTATGGGTAACAAATTTATATGATTACAAATAATGTTGCAAATTTATTCTTGAATTTATATTTAAGATCTTAGTTTTATTTAAAGGTAAGGAACCTTCCTTAAATGAATATTTTGCTTGGGTTATTATGTAACACATAAATATATATACTGATGTCCAAAAGTTAATTATAATTGATAACTATGTGAATAAAGAAGGAACTGTAAATCAGAATGGCGGGAAACGTGATATGCGAGTGTAAAATGATTACAAAATAAGGAAGCAAATAAAAAGAATGATAATAATTAATTTTTTTATATAAAGTATTAGTTTGAAAGAAAACTGAGCCAAGCAAGGACTCACACTTTAAATAAAGCATTAAATAAAATACTGATGCTGCAGTTTATTAAGGTGTGTGTGGTCACCTCTAACATCCAGGCACGCTGCACAGCGATTTACCATACTTGCTATGAGATAATGAATGAGTTGTTTGCTCAAACGGTTCCAAACTTCTTGGAGATCTCTCTTCAGTTCTGTAACGGAGCTTGGTGGGTGCGAAAGGGCTGCAATTTGTCTCCCGAGCATATCCCATACATGCTCGTAAGGATTTAAATTAGGGGAGTTCGCAGGTCACGACATGCGCTGGATGTTTTCCGTTTCAAGGAAGTCATCAAAAAGCACCGCTCGGTGACATGGCGCATTATCATCCATGAATATGAGTTCAGGACCGACACCCCCTTTGAAACACGCGATAATAAGGCTCAAGAACATCTCTGTATCTTTGAGCAGTCACAGACACCGTGTCAAAGAAATGGAGGTCTGTGCGGCCATCCATCATGATGCCTGCCCATACAATTACTCCCCTTGATGGAAAATGATGTCTTTCCGTTATGTATCTTGTTTCAAAATGTGTTCCACGTTCTCTCCATATCGTTACCCGCTGCGAATCACTACTCAGAATAAACCAGGACTCCTCACTGAACATGACATTGGCCCACACTCCAATGTTGATGTTTCAAACTCCTGTTCAAACGAGCGCGTTTATGCGCAAACGTGAGGGGAATGCAAACTGCTGGTCTTCTGGCAAATAGGCCAGCATAATTCAGTCTCCTGTAAACAGTTTGTCCGAAATTCGTATTCCTGTGGTGACTGTGAGCGCCGAAAAGGGTGCTCTGGCAGTACTGCCCCTCTGACGTCGCGTACTTATTACCAGATACCGGCCTTGGCGAGGGGTTGTGACTCTTGGTCGACCTGATACTGGTTGTCGGGTAACATCTCCCACTCTTTGAAACTTCTGCCACAGTCTTGAGATCACAGACTGGTCCACATTCAGAATTCGAGCTACTTCGGTTTGTGATCGTGAGGATTCCAGCATTCCAACGATTCTTCCTTTCGTAAACATGTCCAATTGGCGTCTTTATGCCATCATTTACCTTGTTTGATGATTAACAACTTTCCTTCGCACAGCATTTGCACGAAACTTGTCTGAACTGCCTATGCTGCGTGAATCGGTTTCTCCGCGTTCCGACATGCGCTGGTGTTTCGCGCAGGACGTAATCGACTGAAAACTTTTGCATAAACCCAATGTTTTTTCTTCACCCAATTAATATGCGCTAGAAATTTGGAATAATTTTACGAATATTTACTCCAGGTTTTTTGCATTTTACGATCTATGCCTAACTTTTGCACACCAGTGTATATATATATATATATATATTATATTATATATATATATATTATTATATATATATATATTCTTCTGAAAAACTTTTTCAAATACTTCAAAAATAACATTGCCTGTAAATGTTAATTTAAATATGAGTTGTAATTAAATTGTTAAGTATTATATATTTGACAATTTACTAAGCAATGGAAATCGAGTTAACTCACGAATATCACAGAAAACAAATTAAAATAATTCCACAGTCGACTAAATACTGAATAACAATCAACTTTAAACGCAATAATTCATTTTCATTTTTTTTAAAATCTTACAATTCATGTAGCTACTTTTCTGAATTGCTACAGATTTGAGAGCCTCTCAAACATTCTTGAAGAGGAAATTATGCCGTCTAAGTTGCATTGTTAATATTTCTGAAACTTAAAGCAAAAGTTTCTTTTCATGGCATGTTTTACCTTAATTAACCTCTCAAAACATCTTCATTATTATGAATAAAGAAAAAGTATATGTGCTAAAAATTAATATTATCAGTAAATGTCAACTAAAAATAGATTTAAATAAATGTAACATTGCAATGTGAAAAATAAACAAAATATATATTGAAGCAATAGAATAACAAACTATATGCTTTATATATATATATAGCTTTTAAGAACACACACAACTCTCATATTTACATTTTAATAGAAATATTGTTTAATTGGTGAAAGATTTAAAAAACTATTTAAATTTATTTAAAAAACTAGATTTTCTTTCGTATATAAGAAGAATAATGCCACCTTTATAAGAGTTCTATTTTATTTCATGTTGCTCGTGAGATAACTTTTATTACTTTAGGAATAACGTTAAATATTTTTTCTCATACATCACAAGTGAAATTCTTGTAATACATTTTGCTTGGTCTATCCTTGGTGCATAACCACAGACGTCTCCGCCGCCAATAGTGCGAAGAAAGAATGATGTGGGCGTCAGAATGGAATGAAGTTGTCTTTACTGACGAGTCACGCATCTGTCTGCAACACCACGATGGTCGGATTCGAGTCTGGAGACACCGTGAAGAGAGGATACTGAACAGCTGCGTTATGCACCGCCACACTGGTCCTGCATCGGGTATTATGGTATAGGGCGGTATTGAATATCACTCTCGCACTCCTCTAGTACGCATTGCCGGTACTTTAAATAGCCAGCGCTACATCTCCGAGGTGTTGGAGCCAGTTGTCCTTCCTTACCATCAAGGGCTTGGCCACAGCCATATTTCTACAGGATAATGCGCGACCACACGTGACACGCATTGTCCAAAGGTTCTTCGTCATTCACCAGATTGAATTGCTTCCCTGGCCGGCTCGCCCTCCGGATCTTTCGCCGATAGAAAACATGTGGTCTATGGTTGCTCAACGATTGGCCCAGATTACACCCCCAGCTGCCACACCAGATCAACTTTGGCAACGTGTGGAAGCTGCTTTGTCTGCTGTACCCCAAGAACACATCCAAAGTCTCTTTGAATCAATGCCGAGGCGTGTGGCAGCGGTGATCTCCGACAATGGCGGCTACTCTGGCTACTGATTCCGGCAGGAACCACACTTCACAGAAATCTATAAATTTAATCATTTGATACTTTATCTACAAAATAAATTTTGTTGTGCTATCTCTTGTCTTTCTTGGTGTTGCATTTACGGTGGCTAGCAGTGTATTTTTTTTAAATAGAAAACTTGAAATCATTTCAAATCCTGTTCTTGTCCAAAGAAATTTAAAAATCTAGAAGATCAAGGAATTTGATCAGAAGTTAAGGTACCCCACTACTTGGAAAACTTTTTTTGTAGAAATGGAGATATGTTGATTTTTTTGTGTGGATTTTAGAATTTTTTAGTGTATTTAAGAAAAATATGCTAAAATTAAGAAGAGAAAAATAATTTATTACTCTTAAAATGGGAAAAAATTAGGGAACATTTACAAAATGTAGCATAAACTGGGCCCATTCTGTACCAAAAGATTATGAACAAATTTTCAATTCTGATGTGTTGCTACGTTATTCATTTTTGAAATAACCTTCAGGATATAAGATACTTTAATTTTTATAAAAACTAGAGCCCTTAATCTTAATTATTATATAAAATTGCTTAAAATAACAGGGCTATATTCACATAAGGGACTGTAAATTTTGTAATAAAACAGTAAATGATAAATATGAAATTTAAAACACTTCTATATACAGATCATACACAAAAAATTTCAGTTAGTTATCTTCAAAACGTTTGAGCAATCGCTGTCCCCGTTTGATAATTTTCAAAAAAACACAGTTCGAATAAAACGCCTTTTAAAGTATGACATCTTGCTTCAAGTAATGACATCTGCTTTTACTAAAACATTTGTAGTTTTTGTTCTAGTGAACGGGGAAAAAACTTGGTATTTTTATAAAGTTAATAAGATGGTGTATAAAATAAAATCATAAAAAAATTGTCAATTTTTGGCAAAATTCACAATTTTGTTGTAGTCGGATACCTTAAGAGTACTTTTTCATTAGTATGTTAACATAAATTCATATTTTCCTTCTTTCTTAGTATTTCAAGTTTAATTTTTTTTTTAAATTTGAAATACTTCTACAGGCACAACCAGAAGCCGCCTGTATGAGATTACACTGGCCTTCATTTCAAGGACTAAATCAACCAGAGCCTGAAGACGATAAGGACAAAGTCGATTCACCGAGCAGCAATTTTCTTACCGTGCCGGGACCTGTAGCTGGTTGCAGTAGCAGATGCCACAAATCTACAGAATCAGTGAACTCTTGTGCTAGTACGAGATGCATTGTGGAAATAAGCTGTAACGAGTCATTCAGTGGTCGTGTCTATATTGGTCTATGCATGCCTCTTTTTTTAAAAAAATCCTGCAGACTTTCTACGCAAAAACAGATTAGGGGCAGTTTCTTCCATAAAACCTTTTAACAATAGTTCCTTTTAAATAGATCAGCAGTCTCTTTTTAGAATAATTCTTAAAGCTTGATTGCTACATAGTTTAAAACTAGTTTTGCGCATCTTTTTTAGCTAAATCAACAAAAAAGAGTAGCCTGGGAACTTTTTCTCATGCAGTATTATATTCTCATTAATTTAAAATTTTTTTCACTTTGTATTTACTTACTAAAAGGAAACATGGGCACATTGCTGACTGTTATTGAATGTTCTAACTCTCACTACAAAATAAGAATACCATCAAATTAATAAAAGATAATGAATGTACTATTAAGCTATTAAATATGCGAAATGCATCGATTCATTTACTAGAAGATTTTAATAACTTTAATTCTCTAACTAAATTTCTTCAAATTATAATAGAAATGAAACCCTTCATGTACGTCTCTGTATAACAATTGTTTATATTTTAAAATTTTGATTAAAGTTTTAGTTTTAAGACTTCTAACTTTTCTATCGTAAACTATATTACTTTTTCTTTCCTTTATGATCCCTTTTACAGATTATCACTTCATAATTCATAATTTGTATTATATATATACATATATACAAGGCCTACTCTTGGCCTTAGGAACCAATAATGCAGGTTTAAAAATGTTTTGAGGACAGCCAACCTTCATCTGCAATTTAACTATATTACTGGGCCATAGGGAAAGAAGAAAGTACTTTAATGTCATTATTAGAAGATAAAATACACTAATATTATTATTAAATATAAATATAACAGAAAAACTAAATAAAAACCATTTACTTAACGTAGAAATAAAAATATTCTGTATGAAATACTGTTAAAGTAAAAAACACATCACCTCAACCAATCGCCATGTTACCATTTCCCGAAAATGCAAAACGAACACAGAGCAGCATCGGATAAAAGTAAAAATTAGTAAATAATACACACACACAAGTAAGTCTATACATACATAAAAATGTAAAATATATTTATTGAAACTTTTTTTGAAATGAAGAGGATCCCCAATCTTACGAGTGCATAGCAATTATAATATAAAATAAAATAATTTTAATGTTATTGAACATGTTGGAACTGTATGTAGAAAATTGAATAGCAATATAGTTTTATATATATGTTGCAAATTTTGATAATTAGGGTGATTTTTTCGTTAAAGCAAGGAATTCAATAGATTAACCTGCACTTACTACTTAAAATTAGTGAACAAAGAAATAAGAATTTAAAAAGAATTAGTATCTAACTTTATGAAAATCAAAACAAAAACTAATTAATTTGTGATATTCTTGATCTTTTTATGAAATAGAGATTTCATTGATTTTCTTTCAAAAATCTCTAAAATAATATCCATGATTACTAAAAACATAAAAGAGCTCAATCATTTTGCACAATCAGAAGTTTTTCTTGGTTATAAATTTGTTTATCTTTGTAAATTACCTAAGAAGTCTAACTCAAAATTTTACTAGATATTCCAGGAAATCTAGAAATGTCTGCAGAATGCATGATGGTTCTCTCCAAGGTTTGATATTGTTCAAATTCTTCATTCAAAACTTCTCCATTGTCATGCGGAGATGTTATTTTTTTCTGAAGTGTCAACATATTTTTTTATTATTCGTTAAGGAGTTTTACATTTTCTTGTTTGAAGCATGAATTTTATCTTCTTATTTTCTGGTTCTTTCTGAATTTACTCCTTTTCCCGCTTTAATGAATGCTTTAAATGCTTGTATTCGCATAGAATGCAATTAATTTCATGTGCAATGCATGAAGAAAAAAAATCGTCTGCATGGTTTGCTTTGCATTTCCAATTTTTACTCGTTGTATCAGAATAAAGTACTTAAAAGAAAAAAAAACATTCTTTAGAACGTAGTTATCATCAAACACCATTATCGAAATTTTTCATTAGGCTATAAAAAGTATACACCATACAATAAAATAATAAAGTACGTTGCAATAAAAAAAAATATTTGAAATGAAAATTTGATAAACACTTCATTGCATGCAACATTAAAATATAATTTTGATTCTAAAATACGATTCAGACATTATTTACTAGTTTACAACTTTAAAAATTTTTAGTTTTTAATTGGTATAAGAAAATAAAAATTTTTTTTAAATATTTGGAATTATTTGGAGATATTCTTTTAAATAATCTTAAAAGTTTCCTGTCAATATTTACTGCGTAACACAATTCACAAAATACTTTTTTACTAGTACTCCTCTTTGAAGTATCACACTTTCGTAAACGATTACTAAGATTAAAATTTTTGAAATTAATCGAAGCGATCAAAATTTGAGTTATATACAGGTATTTGAAAGGCATAGCTGTACGCTCGAAAATATTACTAAATCATTATAAAAATTTATTATATTTATCACGTGAAAGAGAAATATTTTCTTAAGTTTAGATTTTTATTGACATCAAATATAAAAATATTTATTACTGAAGCATGTTTGGCATTTGTTTGGTATAATTTTCTACAGAATTTTTTTGTCCTTCATTCAAATGTTTTTTGAGAATCCTTTTTATGTATTATTCATGAAGTCAAAATATTGGGATTCTCCATCTTTCATTAACAAAGAATACGATTATCATAACGTTAAAGGGTATGATAATTATGCATATAATTAAAATTCAATGATGATAATTTTAATTTCGTGAAGTTAATGATTAGCCTAAAATGCATTATTTTGCTGTAAAATTTAACTTACTTATGTTTGGAACAACATCTTATCAAAAAAATTTACTATAAAATGTTTAAAATAAATAACTAAATTTGGAACCTTTGTGATGATTGATTCAAACGGTTAATTTTGTACTACTAATAACCATGAAAATAAAATTATATTTGAAAATAATATTTTAAGCCCTCGTTTAAGAGAAATTTTAAATATATCGGAAATTGATGCATATCTTTCAAAATATTTATTTCAGAAATATTCTTAAACATTTTCTATCTCTTATCTTAAATTTTATCCTTATCATATACAAGAACAACGCTTTTAGATATACTTTTAAAGATACACTGGAATAATTTCTCATATTCATTTCTAATTATTATGTTATGATTAAAAGTTACTTTTTTGAAAAAAAAATTGCAAGTGCTTGAAAAAAATATTCATTTTATGTATGAATAACTATGTCATGCATGAATATTGGTGTTTTTGCATGTTATTTTTTTATTGTTAATAATATTATGTGTAACGAGAATTTTCGAAATGTTAGCGTAATTATTATTTTGTAGTAATTATTGTACAGGATGTCATTATGGTCATTAAGTATCGGAATTCTATAAATACGAAAATTAATCGATACGAATAGAGATCGATATATAATATATATAAATTTTAGGAAAATAAACTCAGTTTAATCCTATTCGAAAGATAAAACTTTTAAAATGCTCAAAAATTTAGGCACTATAAAGAAAACTTCGTAAATTATATGTTCAATTATAGTCTCCAAAATGCTTTTAATTTAAATAAATAGTAGGTTACTTCTGAGTTCATTTCTTAATTGTTTTAATCAATACATCCTGTTCATATTCTATTAACTTGTTTTCAACCATTCAAAGGTTCAGATCCGTGTTATATAAAATTATTTTTTTTAATAGATTCTGCAAGATTGAAAAATGAAGAGAGAGTGAGATAATAAATTTTCCTCATCCCCCACCCCATCTCCCCCACTTATAAAAACAGCAACCATAAATAAATAAAAAAAATTCAATGGGGCTGCTTATTCGTATTTTAAACCTTTGCAGACCTCATACATTCTCCAGGAGCTGGTATCACTTTTTAGCGCTGCACCATATAGCCGATACCGATTATAACAAGCAATTTTCACTCCCAGTTTTCTCCCTCGATGGTCAGGTGCCTACCTGAGCTCTTGGCAATGTAAACCAGTTCCAAAATTTAATTTTGCCGAGAGCATTTCAGCCAAACAGACACTCTAGGGATCTTTTACATGCCCCATAATCATTCGACACGGCCGCTGTCGATTTCCTGCATCATGAAAATCCACCGACTTGGGCCGGGGTCGAACCCGCAACCTTGAGTGCAGAAGGCCAGTGACAAACCAACCACGCCACCCAGTCAGTATATATAAAAAATATGAACGATAGTTTTTGTTCGTTAATTTTAAAATAGAGCCGCAATCTGGTGTACTTGTTAGAGACATCGACTGCTGTCTCGTAGGCCAGGGCTCGAATCCAGGAGAAGGCTTGCATGATTATAAATGTATGGTGCCTGTGCGGCATGGGGCACTCTAAGCCGTAAGTCCTCTCGAGAGGTTGGTGGGAGGCCCCTGACCATCGAGCAGGGTATTCTCCCTCAAAATGGGGATAAAAAATATTTATACGCATTCTTTAGACTTAATAACCATTAGGACATTCTGTTTCATTGTATTTATATATAAATATAGTTCTTCAAATACAACCTCTGGCACAATAAAGTTCTGTGAATTGTCCTGTAACATTAACGTAGATGAAACATTAACGAAAGTTACCTTGCTGTCCTTTGAAATAGTCACCTCTCATATATATGCACCCCTGAGATTTGCTATACATGTCCTGGAAACTTTGCAAGAAGTCTTCTATTGAATGGAGTTCAAAAGCCTTTCACGTTTCGTTGGATGTTAGGAATATCATCCATATCTATTATACCTATTTCTTTTCCCTAAATACTGGGTAACTATTTGTCGCACGGATTCAGGGTTAATCTGCAGTTCATTAGCTATCGTGTGCATAGTAAATTAACGATTTTAGTGATTAATTTCCTCGCTTTCTTAATTTTGCGGACGGAAATCACCAGTCTTCTGCTACGAGGGTTGTCAGAAACACTTTCCCTGCTTTTCGAAAACAGGCGAACCACTCGCACACACTTTTCATGGACAGTACATGATTTTCATAAACACGTACCAGCATCCCATAACTTTCTTTTCGTGTCTTAACAAGCATAAAATAAATTTAATTATATTTTTTGTTTGTTCAGTTTCCTGTTCTAACTTAAAGACCAACGCACTAAACAAGCATTTTGTAAAACAAGTCTCACTCGGGACACAAACGACGCATGACTAAACAACGGTGAGGGCAGATGGTCAACACCTACCGCAGCGCATGTGAAACGTTTGTTTTGCCAGTGTTGCCAGATCGGCCGTTCTGACTTCATTGAATTTTATTGTCAGAGGCTGTATATTTAAATGCAAATATTTCCAACGAATTGCTATTTTTTTTTCTAATAATTAAACAAATTGATTGAATAAAATCATTCCTTCAATTTTTTTAATCTTTATATATTTGTCGCTATATATATATATATATATTGGTTTTATTTTGTTTCAGAAAACACCACAAGTGGCGCTCTCTCCAGTGATGATGTGAACGAAACAGTTTGAAAAAATCAAGTTCTTTTTGTGCCCAATATGACGTAAGATGCTTGATACAATCTTCATCAGAATCCTCTTATTATTAATTTATCAATCTGGAGAAAACATATGGTGAAATATCAAGTCTTTACTGTTGTTACTGCTATCATATTTTATCAAGAAATGACTGCAATTCGAGATGTCCTATTCATGCGAAATATCCTTTGGTGCTCTGTTCTGAACTACTTCATTATTCCGGATACATCTATCGTTTAAATTTTGATTCCGGAAAATATATTATTTATATCTGTTTAATTTAGACAAAGTTGGATTATTTTCCAACCTTCCCTGTGTAAATTTATCTCTAATAAATGTATTGTGTGTCTGATTCTTTAATTTTCGTGAAAGTCATTATTATAAATTAGGTAATTAAAATTCTAGCAACTTGATAGAGAAAATAAAAATACATCGATTTTAATTTGATTTAATTATTTATTAACTTGCACCTTCATGTCGCTTGAAAGAATTTGGTGCTAGACCCTGTTAAATTTGAATTACTATCAAGGTAAGAGGGCGATACTTGAACTGTCACTCCACACTCCACACTTCCCTACCATATCACAGTGAGGGTTTTGAGCCTCGATTCCTAGTCACTTGATCATGGTTCAAAATAGAGAGAAACTTCTTCAAAATCCCTTCTGTAGCTAAATAGTGCGATGTTAATAGTCACTCACTCAATTGAACCTCGATGGATTTAATGGGATTCAGGCCCTATACACGACAAATCTTTAGCAGTATCAATATTCAAAGCCATGACTTAACAAGGCTAATCATGACTTCCCGACTATAAGTACCCGGATACTAAAAGTACAAAAAAAAAGTCAGAAAACAATTATGTACTTAGGTATAAAAATAATAAAAAATCTTAAGTAGTAAAATAATTTTTAAGAAATAAAAATATTTAGTATTCAATAAAGAATGTAATTATCTTAATAACTTTCACGATTATTTCCGCAAAGATGAAAATTGTCACTCTAAACGATAGATGATTATATTAATGAATTAATTCTCTTAAAGTAATATAGAAAACAATTTAACTTTTAAAAGGATATATTTTTCTTTATGAATGCCCTTTCATTTTCTGCATACTGATTAATTTGCCTAAAGCTGGTGAATATTTCATACTTTTCCTAATCTCTACTCAAATGATTCTCAGTTATAAGGATTAAAAAATGCTAACTGAAGAGTTTTAAGAATAGGCGATACGATATTTTCTTGACTTTTAATGGTTTATGGGTAATTTTCAATTTTTTTTTAAATACGAAATAACCAATAGTATTACAAAATATTTTGAATACTTCAGTTTTCTTAGGCTTAAAAACTTTTAATCAATAATTTCTGACCTATTCACTCTAAACATTACAAACTATTAACTTATGAATCTTTTGTATAGGGCAATGTTCTCTCTCTCCCTCTGACATGTGCATTTATTTATTAACCACATATGTACTTATTGCATGAAGTTTGAAAGCAGATAAATATTATGAGAATCATGATTTTATTTTGATCTCACAGCATTAATTTGGGAAATATGTTCTTTTTTCCATTAAAAATGCAAAAAATTAATGGTAAAGTATTGATATAAAAATTACTTTGTTGTCATTATTATTATTATTAGAGCAAAATTTCTTAAATGTTATAACTCTGAAGAAATGTTACATTATATTGGATTACTCATTTCAGCGAAATAATTCAATGTAGTAGTTCCTTCGATGCATTTTTTGTATCTGAAATAAATGTCTTAGTTGGATTTAAATTTAAATATAATTTGTTTACACACATAATTTCAAGCCATCTGTACTCTGAATGGTAATGTTTATTCAGAAGCTACTTTAAATAGATTTAATTGGGTAATATCAATCTATTAATATCATAATTAGATTTTTTAATATCAATAATCCCATAGCATGGTAATCCTAATAAGATAATACTTGCAGAAAATATTAGAAATGCCTTATTTTAATTAAGTAGCAAAATATCACGGTGCGCTACATATAGAAAAAAGAATACATCTAACTAAAAGTTTTAAGACCTCCAGTTGTATACTTAAAGAAAATTTAATAGCCCTCATGCTGCTTTATAGTGCTATACTAATACACTCAATCACCTGCACTCACTTGAATTGAACACATACTAGTAGTATTCTTTGTTCAAATTCGTC
This sequence comes from Trichonephila clavata, assembly GCA_019973975.1. Lineage (NCBI taxonomy): Eukaryota > Metazoa > Arthropoda > Arachnida > Araneae > Nephilidae > Trichonephila > Trichonephila clavata. The sequence goes on from BMAO01002415.1 coordinate 130,813, forward strand.
TAAACAATTACATATTTTTAAGTTAAGTTATTAAATCCAGTGTCATAAGGTGCATAGAAGTACAAAATTGTAAGTATGAGGCATATACAAAAGTTCTATTCGTTTTCGAAGATGCAGATTTACAATTGAACTAATGTCGCACCCTACATTCCGATTATGGGAATCATTGACCAATGAAATGTTTCGATATTCAACATATAAATTCATCGTGTTTCCAATAGTGTAGCATTTGGGGAAAAGAGGAAGACACATAAAAACTTCTGAGACGATGTTATATAGCCAGTGATGAAGAGCACGTGAGATATTTCTGTATATGGTCGACAAAGGCGGTACTGCACACGTAGCATACCTCAGTATACTTCAAATTTATGAATTAAATGCAATTGATGTTAGCACGTATAGTAAATGGTTTCGGAAAACCAGGAAAAGAGATAGAAATTCTAAAAACTATGTAAGGTGGGGACGTCCTTCGATCGTTGAAGCGAAACTCTAGAATGAATCAAAGTAACAATCCTAGCAATATCGTGACAAAATTTGCCGATATTTTCAACTTTCTCCGAACAACAACTGAAAGCCTGGGCATGTCAGGATTTACAATAAAACTTTATTTTTGACTCTATGTAACTTACTGGGGTTAAGCTATGATTTTTTTTCTAGGTACCAAAAGTGCCAATCTTGAAATGGATTTTAAACGAGGATAAGAAGCGGGCTACGTAACATATACCGTCGATGAACTGCCTTCTAAATCACCTACATCCATATCAAAATATGAAATTCACTCAAAGAAACTTTGTAGAGCAGGTAAAGAGATGTCAGGGAATAATTCTCATGCAACATCATCAATCGTTCAGGTATTATTATGCCTCACGATAACACAAAACCATTCATCAAAAAATAAAGGGATTTGTTTGAGATATCTTACCTCAGGTTCCCCAGTCTCGTGCATTGATAAACTTTTTCATCCAAAAATATTTGATGATCTTAAAGATGTAAGAACTGCTACTTGATCTCCTTTCATCCTCAAACCTCTGAAAATTTACTTAAGAGGGAGTTCATCACCTACTGTATGAATTGTAAGAAATCATAGATGGTAACAGCGAATATACATAAATCTTAGGTTACATACATTTTGTTCTTTTTGTCATAAAAAATTGGTAAAATTTTTGCATTTACCTAAAATTATAGATATAGGTTTTTAATTTTTGTTACTGCTAAGCTCTTTGAAAATCATCCTTAGGATATCATGTAATTCAATTTATCCTTTTAATTATAAAAATGTGTGTGCGTGTGTGTGTCTGAACGTGGCATATGAGAAATATGAAAATATGAAAAGGTCAAGCGATTTCTAAATCTGCTAATTGCAAATTTTGGAGTGAGTGGCGATTTAGCCTTTTTGCGTCAATTGATTGCATTTGAATTGATATATCTCTATCAAATCTATTAAATTAAATCCAAGCACAAATAAAATCAGAGCAAAAAACGATTATCTCATCCTTTATAATGCTGTTTGAATCTTTATTAAGTCCTTTATTTATGTTTTATAATTCAAACACGGTCATCTTTGCTGATTTTTTTAATCAAAACTAGGAAAAAACAACTGGTTATGAAGCTTGGCATTTTAATCACTGAACTAGTATTGATTATCACTTTTTTACTAAGTTTCTTAAAAAATGTTTTAACCATTGCCTTTTGCTTGCCATGCCTCAAATCCTCATTGAAGAGGAGTAAGGTGTGTACATTTCAAAATTAAGAAGATTTTGGACAAATCTATTTACATAATTCTCTCCCCCGTAAATTATTAACGTGCCCTATTTATAAAAAAAACATGTTTGAAAAATTATGAAATTATCATTTTTATTCTGACAAAATAAAAACTACTTAGATTTTATTTATGAAGGTAACACTTTCTTGATTTATTACAGGATTATTGCAAATATGTTTCTTCGTGAATTATTTACTTTACAATACGCAAAAATAATCAACGGAAAAATAATAAACAAATTCAAAATATACATGTACACATGTATATACGTATATATATAAAAACATATATATGACGTGATTTCGAGTCAATACCAAGCCATTTTGTAAAAACGGTTTTTATTCAACGAAAACATTTCGGCAATTGATTCTAAGAGAGAAATGGACACGCGTTAAATATAAGTGGATGGTTCTACTTAGGCAGTTGTTTCTCAGTACATTTCTTATTGAAGAGATATATTTGAAAATTAAGCATGGCATACGAGGAAATAAAAATTAATGTTCGGGGATAAAAGTTCTGCTTAGGGCCATATGTTCTGCAGTAAGAAGTGAGTAATCATTTTAACACTTAAAGATGTAACGGAACATAAAAGTCAAAAGTGGTATAGGGATTTAATTTTAGATCTAATTTAATTAACCTTACATTTTCCGCCCAATTTTAAAATGGAGTCATAGTTTGTCTATTTTTCTCTTACAAACTTAATAAATATTCAATGTGTACAAAACGGTACATGACATAATTTAGAAACACAAATTACACACAGTAAGTAGATTTAAGTAATTCGAATAATAAAATCAAAATACAATTAAATAAATGAAATTATAACAATAAACAAAATAATAACACTTCTAAAATATTAATTGATAAAAATGAAATCCCTTACACATAAATGTACATTAGCTTTTTCAACTCTATATCTCATCCAGAAAAAGAGCTCACGTTTCCTCCAATTCCTTTATAATATTAGATTTTTGTTATTGCTAGCACATAGTTTATCTATTGGTAGTATATGTGTGAAAATACTAAAATATCAAACAATATCATAGTTTATAAAAATACATAGCATACAAATACTAAGATATTAATTTTCTATCATATCAAAACACACAATTTCAAGAGGAGAAAAATTTATTTTAAATTTAGTAAAGTAACTGATGAATAAAATAATTAACAAAATAGTAAAACTCAGTGGAGTAAAAAAGTGCAATGTGACTTTAATTTTGTTTCCCATCACAATCAGTATTAGTAGTATTAGTACCGTATAGTCATTTCTCTAATAACCTAACTTTATATCTTTCAACTTTATAACACCAATACTATCATATAAATGATATAATTCCTTTAACAATTTAAAATAGAATAATGAAGTACATTAAAATTTCTCAAAATTTTATATAATAAAACACACGCAATAAGCATTCTCTTTTAAATTTAAACAATATCATTTAACACAACACTCTATAAAAGTTTAATATCATACTACATTACTCTTCCTCTCTGAAGAGTCTTGATAAACAAAACTCACAGTCACTTCTATATTACATAATACATTTCTTTTCTTTTTCTCTTTATTTTGGATATTTTGTTGAATGTAATTCAATTGATACTTTTCAAATATATGAAAATGCCTTAAACGAATTGAATGAACTATAATTCAGTCTCAGTTTTATTAAGGGCATTGGGTCTAACTATTTCAAACAATACATTTGAATGTTTTCTTAACACTGTGTTAGGGCCTGAATAAGGGAGACTTAATTTCCTTGTATTGGGGTATTGAAATTCCTCATACATAACTAAGTCACCAACCTTGCAATCCGCTTCCTAAAATTCTCTGTCATATCCAATTTTATTTATGTTATAATATTGTTCGGTTCTTTCTTTGGCACATTTTCTTGCTTCTTCTATGGAAGGATATATTTCATTATCTCTTAGTGAAATTTCAAGGGTAAATTGCCATACATTAAATAAGTTGGAGGGAAGCCTGTTATTGTATGTGGAGTTTGATTATATTGATGAGTTACTTTTTCTAAAATTTTTGTCCATGAGACTTTACTAGAGTTATTACTAATTTTTCGCACTTTAAACGGGTAATGATAGTTTGATTTACCCGCTCTACTTTTCTATTAGTTTGTGGTCTATGAGAAATAGTTAGTAACTGTGTGACATTGTTATTTCTTAAGAAATGTTTAAATTTTGAAGAGGTAAATGCAGTATTTCTGGCACTTAATATTTTTTCTGGTATATGATTTTGGAAGATTTGTCTCAAACAATTAATATACGTATCAGTCCTTGCATTTTTTGAAGGGAAAGTCCAAATATACCTGGTGGCATGATCTATAATAATGTGCAAATATTTCTTTACTGAGTTATAATAATTTAAACCGCCTACACTATCTATTGATAAACGTTCAAAGGGTTTTTCACATAAGGGAAGAAATTGCATCAGTCCGTATTTTTTCTGATGTTATTTCTTATTAATTTGACACGTTTCACAGTGTTTTACATAATTTCTTACATCAGTTATAATTTTTTTTCAGTTTTTTTGTGGTGATATTAATTTTAACAAGGTAGCTACACCAGGTTGACTAAATTTTTCGTGCGTTGTTTCCGTTATTTTCCCTTGTAGTGCTTTGGGTACAATTATTTTAACTAAACTTTGTATTTTCACTACGAAAACACCCTCTCTCTTAAAATATTTAGGGGCTGAGATATTTTCAAATTTTTGAAAATGAATTATTTCATCGATATATTTAATAAAGGTTCCGGGGGAGTATTAATAAGATGATAAGGAATAGGATTTCTTGTTAGCATATCAGCTTCAACATTAGTACTACCTTTTTCATATTTTGTATCAAAATCATACATAGAAACTTTTAAAGACCATGTAAAACGTCAACCTGTGGGATTTTTAAAATTTTTGAGCCAAACTAGTGCATTATGATTTGTATGAACTGTGAAATGAGATCCATGAAGATATCAATGGAATTTATCTAAACTATCAATTGTTGCTAAGCATTCTAAATCAGTTATTGTATAATTAATTTCATAATTTCTCAGTCGCCTTGTGAAACGCAATCGGGTGCTGATCTCCATTAGGTTTTTGTTGTTTGAGGATACATGATATGGAAGTTATCGATGCGTCAACATAAAGATGACAAGGGTAATTTGGATTGAATAAGGCTAAAATAGGTTTTGAAATTAAGCTGACTTCAAGTTTTTGAAATTAAGCTGTCTTCAAGTTTTTGAAATTAAAGTGTCTTCAAGTTTTTGAAAAGACTGTTGACATTCTGGAGTCCAGTTCCAATTTTGATTCTTTTTAAGAAGATTATTTAATGGCATTCTTAATTTTGCATATTGTGGAATGAATTTATGATAGACATTAATACTACCAAGAAATCTTTGTAAATCTTTTACATTTCGAGAAGGTAAGAATTTTTTATTTATTTCTATTTTCGTATTGTTTAGACTGTATGACCCTTGTTTTATCTCAAATCCCAAAAAATCAATTGTATCCTTACCAAATTTACATTTTGAAAATTTTAATTTAATATGTTCTATTTCACAAATTTTAAAAATTTCTTCTAAATGCTTTGTATGTTCTTCAATTGATTCTGAAAATATTATTATATCGTTAAAGTAATTTAGTGCAAATTTTATTTGAATTTTTTTTTTTTTTTTGAATTTGTCGAATTGCTCTTTGAAAAATAGCTAGGGAATTTTTACATCCAAAAGGCAAGCGATTAAATGGAAAAAGACCATAATTTGATGTAAATATGCAAGTTTTTCAGATTCATTATCATCTAATTTAATATGCCGATAGCCACTGCACAGGTCAATCGTTGAGGAAAATGTTGCATGTGTTAATTTATCTAAAACTGCATCTATTCCGGGAATTGGTTCAGCATCCAATTTTGTGATAGCATTCAACTCTCTATAATCGAAACATAATCGTGTCCGAGCATTATCCTCTTTTTTAAAAGATAGCGTTATAGGGGCAGATAAATGCTATAAGAAGGTTTAATTATTCCTGCTGTCAGCAATGTATCTAATTGTTTTTTTTTTTTTATTTCCGCGTCATCTTTAGGAGAGGCTCGATAAGGGCGGTTTGCAATATGTAATTCTGAACTAAGTACGATTTTAGGTGAAGTACAGCTTATTTCACTCACATCAAATTTATTTTTAGCAAAGAGATGTTTATATTTATCAATAATATCATTAACAATATCATAATCACTATTAGAAATTATTTCTATAATAAACACATGATCAACTTTTTAGTGATTAATTATTATTAATTTTAAGACTTTTATCATTTAGTTTATGTTTGTTCGTATCTTTAGTAATTTCTTAAGGTTGATCCTGTTTTGGAATTGTTTTGCCTCTTTGAAACATATATATATATATGTATATATATATATATATATAGATATATAAATTTATATATATATATATATAAATTTATATATATATATGTATATATATATATGTATGTATGTATATATATACACTTAACTAATAGGAATATAACAGTAAATAAAATTAGCAGGGTACCCATTTTCCATGTTCCATACAATGTTTAATAAAGATAATAAATTTAAATGTATATTAAATTTTTCACTAACTAATACGTTATTCCGATAAATTTAATTAAAAATAATATTTCTATATATAGATATAGATAAATTTGAATTCCAGTATGGCAATTTAAGAATGTTAAAGTTAAAATCATCTCTTATATCATAAATATTGCTATGTGATTTATCCTTAATATACAATGATGGATCCAAGTGGTTAGTTTTAACTTGATTACTATTAATTTTACTTAGGTTTAAATAATTTAGACAAAAATCAATATTGGGGTTAACAATATTGTTTTTACCAAAAATAATTAGATCATCTATGTATCTAAAAATGTAATAAACATTATTAATAACATATTTATATTCATATAAGTTTAAATATAAACTATTAATAGCAGGGCCATTTTAAGGCAAAACTTCAGTTTGTTAAAACAAAGAACCATTAAAATTACTGTAATTTTCTTTTAAAACTAAATCTATGAGAGTTCTAAATTTTTGTAAATTAATATTAAATTATAATTACTATGATTTTCTAAAATTACCTTAATAATATCATTGATATCAATGGAATTGAAAAGATCTTCAAAATCATAACTATGAACTGAAAAAATATTTTTAAAAAATCTAAAATATATATACTATTTTTAATTATAACTTTATTATATTGCTTATTGGTGAAGTTTTGTATAATATTATGCAGCATTTTACCTGCATTAGTGATATATGTTTTAAAACCATTTGTTATCGTTCTAAATTTAACACGATTTTTATGGAATTTAGGTGTTAAAAATATACATAGAACTTAATCTTATGAATGGAAACACCCAATTTTTTATATACAGCAAAAATTCAATTATTAATTTCTTTATGTGACAAGTCCAATTTTTTAAAAGATTCATTGTTTAAGAAGTGTTCATTAATCATTTTATTATAAAAATATTTACAAATTACAGAATAATTTCCAGGCACATTGTCTATGTAAACTACAACAAAATTCTTTTGTAAGTCATAAATCTTCTGTTTTACGTCTTTATAAGTAAGTTCTGATGTAGAATGGTAATTAAATTTCATCAAGTCTTTTAAAATATTGTACTTATCTGCATCAAATGCATCTAAAAGCAAACCATATTCAACTACAGATATACATATATATATATAAGACCCCGCTTAACACTGTTTCGGCTTAATGCTCTCTTATCTGAATAGTGGGATTCCCCGAAACTATACACCGCGTTAGGCTTAGCAATATCCGAAGCAGTTTATCCGTGTTTCTTATTTCCTGTGGTGTTATACAAACATATTTTTATCGATGCAAACATTTGTTGACGTTATTGTTAATATAAATTTATATAATATAACAATCGCTATAGTGACAAATATTATGATTTTTAATTTTTATCATGGGTGGGTGTGGCCATCAAAGGGTTCGTTCTAGTTTTTCTAAACTTTAAGTTTTTCTTTGCATCGGTGGTTCATTTTGTATGAATATAATTTTTCACAATGTTATATCTATTCTAATATCATCTAGTATGTCTAATTAACCCACCAAGAACACGCACCGCCTCGCACTACTGCACGCATTAGAGACGGAATGATCTGAAATGTAAGCAAGTGTATTAGAATTTTACTTATTTTTATATGTGTGCTGTATACGCTCAGGCGACGCCAGCGCCAATCTCTGTACCTCCCCCCCCCCCTGATTTAAGCAGGAGAAGTACCGCACTTACTTTTCCCAGCAGCGCGCCCCTAGTCAGGTTTAACAACCTGTAGATTTGTCATTAAATCTCCTTAAACATAAACGTCTATTTTATTTAACATACCCCTAGAAACCACCCTCTGTGTTATTCGTTTATTATGTTTCTATATTTGTAAGAAATGAAGTTTTGTTTTATTGTTAAAAAAAATAATAATTATACTAAATATAATGGTAAAATACCTGACCAATTTTCTACCCATCCTTCCCTAACCCCATTATTTACATGAGGAGATAACCTCGTTTAACGCTGTTTCATATTACGCTCTACTTTGCTGGAACGTACACCCCACTTTAAGTGGGGTATTACTGTATATATATATAGCATGTTATTACACTGTTGTTTGTGAAAAACGCAACACCATGAAGGAATCATCAGAATTAAATGAACTTTGCAGCAAATATCAATTATAAGATGTTACGTAAAATAGTAAAGTTTCAGAGCCACACCGCATGCTTGGCATGCGCAGCGCCCTCTGAACAGATGCTGAAAGCGTATAAATAGAGGGCTGTAGCGGAACGTTGAAAATAGTAAACGATTATTTGTTAGTGCGAACGTTTAGTGAGACTTAAGTATGCCTCCAAGCCGAATTAAGGAGAAATTCCAGCAACTTACGGAGTTTAAACGAGGGAGGATAATTGGCTTTCAAAAAGGAGGATTTTCCACTGCGCAATAGCTCGTGTACAATGGAAAAGTTCCACAGTGATGCAAGTTTGGAAGCAGTGGACCAACGAGCACTGAACAACTCGAAAAACTCGTAGTGGACGACGGAAGCTGGCGACAGTGCGCGACGATCGACTTCTGCTCCGCATGGTCGTGAATGACCATACAACTTCTTCCAGGAAGTTGGCAGCACGTTGGTCTACTGCTACAGGTGTACTATTATCGGCTTCGTCAATTCGTTGATGTCTGCTGCACGTGGATTCCGTGCAAGGGTGCCTTTATACAGAATTCCCCGCACGGTAATCCATCGATGGCTGCGTCTGCAATGCGTTCATGAACACAGAACCTGGCAAGCTGATTGGAACCAAGTTGTCTTTTCAGATGAACCACGCGTCAATTTGTGGGATTATGACGGCCGCATTCCTGTTAGAAGCTATGCCGATGAAAGCTGCATTCCAGAGTTATGTCTTCGGGTGCGATTTCGTATCATAGATGGTCCTATGTGGCACCAATTTATGGTAATCTCATCAGCCACCGGTACGTCAGTGAAGTGTTATAACCCGAAGTGGTTCCCTTCCTTCAAGGAATCCCTGGAGCTATCTTACAGCAGGATAATGCACATGTTTCCACAGGCCCACATGTTTCAAAGCCTCTTCTAGACTTCGGTTCTTTCCAGCTTATGCAACATCTTCCTTGGTCTGCTTTTTCACCGGATATGTCGCCTATGGAGTCCGTGTGGGATTTGATTAGTCGGCATCTCGCCCGTGCTCCGCGTCCTGCATCTTCAAAAATCGAAATTTTTCTGCGTATACAAGCAATATTTAATTCTCTTCCAGAAACAGACATGCAAAATCTGTTTGACTCCATGCCACGTCATATAGCAACAATTATTGCCGCTCTTGGTGAGTACATCAAATACTGATTTCAGACACATTTAATATTTTTTTTTTTTTTTGCTTTGAAAATTTCGTCACTTATTTTTTCTAATACAAGTAGTTTGTGCATTAAATTTCCTTTCATTCTGATGATTACTTCATTGTGTTCATTTTTTAGAAACAGCAGTATATATCTTTATATATAAAAATTACGTGTCACAGTGTTTGTCCGCCATGGACTCTGAAACTACTCAACCAATTATAATATATTTTGCACACTGTGTGTCATTTCGTGCAACTTAAATCACAGGATAGTTTTTATTTCAGTTAATGAAGCCATAACTTTTTTATTTCCGGAAATGTGAAGAATCCGGGAAATGGGTAAATTCGCAAAATACCGCAATGCTCATATGTCAATGCAAGCAGATTTTTTTTTGTTTTTAGAATTTTTTAATACATTTTTTTAAAAAAATATGCTACATTTAAGAAGAGAAAAATAAATTATTATTTCAAATGGGCAAATATTGACAAAAGATAACATAAACGCGGCCCATTCTGTACCAAAAGTTTATGAACAAATTTTCAATTCTGATGTGCTGCTATGTTGTTCATTTTTGAAATGACTTTCAAGATGAGAGATATTTTAATTTTTACAAAAACTAGAGCACTTTATCTTAGTTATTATATGAAATTGCTTCAAATAACAGTGATTATACTAACGTAAGGGACTGTAAATTTTGTAATAAAACAGTGATTGATGAATCTAAAGGTTAAAACTTGTATACAGAAGATTCCAAAAAAAATTCAATTAATTATTTTCAAATTTTTTTGAGCCATCTCTGTCTTCGTTTGATCATTTTCGAAAAAATACGTTTCGCGTAAAACACATTTTAATATATGGCATCTTGCTTAAGTAATGGCATCAATTTTTACTAAAACACTTGTAGTTTTTGTTCTAGTTAAAGGGAAATAATAAAATTGGTATTTTTAAAAAGCTAATAAAATGGCCTGTAAAATAAAACCACAAAACGAATATGTCAATTTTAGGCAAAATTCACAATCTTAGAGTAGTTGGATAAAATAAAAGCATCCTTCTTTTCTTTTCTTTAATTTTAAAAATAAACATATATTTTAAAATAATCTTGAAAATCATCAATTTTGCAATATGTTATAAATTCTTATATTTTATATTTGAGTCTTAGATTATTTTTTCCCTATAATTTTTTCTTTAATTGTAAAGCACATTTCAATCTAAACCACTTTGTTTCACCATTTTTCATCATTTTTGCACTTCAGATCATATTCCGTAATAAGTCCATTGTTGTTTCTTCTCGTTCGACATTGATCTTCTAAATTTTAAGTGAAAGGTCATGGGCGTGATTTCATGTACGACGTTGCCGAGTTGCTGCTTGGGTTCTAATGTCACTGAAGACCTACCGATCCCTGATTTTATACCAATTCCCCTTTACAGTTCCTCACGCTTAGGCTCATAGCACATCGATACTATTGTCATCAATTTTTTTCAGCTCCTGGAGTAGAGATGTGAGTTCCACTTCGAACTGAACCCCAGTAATCAGGAGGACCTGTTTAGGGACGTCCAGTACAATGGCCAGATACCCACCATCACCTGCCCAATACCCTTCGCATAGTGCTATAACCAGAATTATTGATTCTGAGTGCCCTTTTATTTGAAAGCTATACTTGTTTAGCCATCATACGTGATACTCTCGGAGGAGGGTGGTATGTTGTAGGGATCTTACACCACGTAATGTTGTTCATTCTTTACGTATTACCAGTATACATTATACATAATAACACCCGACCAGACATATGTAGAACTCCATTCAACTGCTTATCTCCTTCTGCCTTGAGACACCTTCTCCACCACTAGTCATCGAGATTGCCACATCTCAAATCAATAGAGCATTGAAGAGCAGATTTTGTAACACCCCAGAATCAACCCCAGAATCAAGTTGATCAAACACGCCAATTGAATTATATGATAAACTAAACCACAGGATGACAATCGTAAATTATACAAGTCAGTGCACTGCCAGACAACAGATTGCACAAGGGTCAAAGTTGGGCCAATGCATTATTAATGTGTTTTTACATGTATATCACGTCTACTTATTCTGGTCTCATTTGAATAACATCTTCCTAGTGCTTAGCTTTTATATTATAGAGTGTTTTTATAAGTAATTTTAAAATTCTAATTATTCACATTGTTTTCTAAATCTTGCATTTGCTTTACAGTTATCAGCGGTAAAATTGATGGCCATTTTATAATATTTACATGTAAGTTTTGCCTCATACTCTATATTTAAATTATTGATAAAATTCAAAAAGAATAAAACGTTTTATACATCCTTCAATTAGAAATTAAATCCTTTTTTAGTTCTTTGATTTCCCGTTTAATAAAAAAAATAATTTCAATTAATCAAAAAGAATATGTTTGTTGCTAATTCATTACAATTACTTTTTTTCATATAATTAATTCTGGGCATTGCATTTTACCTGCAGTTTAAAATAATAATTCTTGATGTCGCGACCAGATCCTGAAACTTTTTTTTCACAATAATGCTCTCCATAAAACTTTATTTCAGCATTATATTTAAGTATGTACAATACTTACTTATCTAATTGTAAGGTTTCCCTCCAAATTATTCTACTAATAATTACCAAAACATCAGTTGATATTTACTGAAATGTTCCTCCAGTAAAATCAATATAAAAAGAAACTTTTTTGAGCAATTTGAATCATTTTTGAAAATTTTTGTCTTAAATTTAACTTTAAGTATCTTGAAAATATTCTTTATTGATAGTTATGAAGCGAAAATTGAAATAACCCCTCTGAAATGCTTCGTAGTAAATTTAAAACTCTACATATCATTCATAATTAAATTTAACATATGTTATAATATTTACTTGGTTAATAAAACTGCCTGGTAGATTCTTGTATTAAAACGATACACAAATTTTATACGTATACAATGCTTTTCATTTAGAAAAACATAAGCATTCCTTAAAAATATTTAATCTTATTCAATGTTTGTAAAGTAGTGTTTCCAAAAATACAAATGTAAAATATATTCTCTTCTGTTTGTTTAAATTACAGCTAGAATTGTATGTTATATATTATTGCAATATTATGAACTAGTGATTCTCAATAACTGTGCGTCGACACTTTTGTGTGCCGCCAAATTCTTGAAATTTGTCTCCAATTCTTTGTTAAAATTATTAATTATATTCCAAAAAAAATATAAAAAAATCCCGAACCAAATCATTTGACCATTTTATAAAAATAAATTATTTTATAAATTATTATCGATTTTTAACAACACTATAGGAGAGAGTTATTCATTATATTACAAATTTAGTAATAAAAAAAAATTATTTGGGTTCGTTTTCCATTTGTGATAACGGATACATCGGTATATGGATAGACTGTAGATGAAGAGAGAGAACTAATTTCGCTGTTTAATAATCGAGATTTAATTTCAAATCATTTAGAAGAGTCAAACAATTCATTTAGGATTAAAATTAGAGGCGATTATCCCATAATAGCCAAAAAAAACTTAAAAAATATTCTTGTAATTTTCTACATCTTATTTGTATGAACTAAGATTTTATCGACATTAACGAATATAACTGAAAAAAGATTGAGATTTTTAAAGGTAGATGACGTAATAAGAACCGCATTGTCAATTCAAGACCAAATATAAAAAAAAATTAAAAATAATCAAGATCAATTTCCGCATTAAATGTATTATTATAATTAATTTATAATTATTTACTCTATAAACGTTTTGCCATACAAATATTATTTTATTTATCATTCAATATTATTATCATAAACTATTTTATAAATAAGTAAAAGCATTTTAAACTTATTATATTGTTACGGTGCCCCCGAATTTTGAAATTGTTAAAAGTGTACCGAAACAGAAAAACGTTGAAAACTACTGTGATAAACACATCGTTTAATATATATTTTCTATAATTTATAACTATAAATCTTCTTAAAGTGACCAAAATAGCCTGCTTTATATTATATTTGTTCCTACTGTTCTCGTGAATGATTGTCCGAAATTTTTTGAATATATTGCGAGTGAAAATATAACTTTTTATATAAATCATGTTAAAAAAAAAGAATGTTAAAGTAAATAACCGTATCAGCAGTCGATTTCAAGTTATTTTCAACTAGACGGAATTTAATAAATGCTCAACTGCAGGAAGAGTTATAAATTCATTTAAAATGCATAGTCATGATTGCAAAGATTTACAAATTAAACACCAGAACTATACTAACGAAGTGGAATGGGTATAGTTCATTGGAAGTTTATTTAAGCATTTGATTAGTATTGGAGATAAACAATGGAACCTTACTGAAATATATGTTATTGATCCTTATATATATTTTATCAATGCACTATATATTATACAAATTGCATTGCTATTATCTTATGTTAAGGAAATTAAACCATATTAATTACTAATCTCGAAGATTCTTTATTTTAGACGTCAGTAAGTGCACTTTGCTTTTCAGTAAAATTCGTTTCAGTAAACTTTAAAACTAGTAGAGTTAGTTATTTAGAAGTTATTAACGAATTAAAGTTAATTGAAAGTTACTAAAAATAATATTTGTAATTTTGCATTGTAAATATTATTACAGAAAATAATGATTGTGGAGAGTATATATAGTTTGCAATTTAACTACTTACAACCACTAAAGAAATCTTTAAAAGTCAATTAACTGCAACATACATCCTTCGTCCTCCTCGTTAGCAAAGCATTAAAACTTTAAAATCTCATATCATTAATATACTGGGGTGAGAGATTAAGAGAATTTGCAGACTTGATCGATTATCTCTAGCACTACTAAACCGATTTGAATGAAATTTAATATATACATACATTGATACAATACAAAAAAATAAACCCACAAAAATTGCTATACACACAAATAATCGTGCATAACACTCATTGGAGATGGAAGATATTAAACAGCGGCTGCAGAATAAACAAAGAAAAGGGGTTAATAGGGGGTATGCTATACAGGCCTCTTACAGCTATACAGGCCTCGCAGCACGATGTTACACTATAAATAAGGTCGTTTATCACTTGTTGTAGCAATTGGTCCCACTCGTTCAGCAATGCTAATTTCGTTTCCTAGAGGGTTCTCGAAAGGTGGTTCCGAGTTGCAATTGCCCTCCCTAGAGCTTTATAGACATGCTCTATGGGGTTGAGGTCTGGAGACCTGGCTGGCCAATCCATATGGCGAATATCCTCACTCTCTAGAAATTCGTCGACTAGAAGAGCTCTATGTGACCTCGCGTTATCGTCTATTAAAATGAACTCAGGGCAACGTGTACCCCTAAAAAGGCTAACATAGGGCTCCAAGACCTCATCCCTATATCTCACACCAGTCAAAGAGACATGGAGAGGTGTACGGTCATCCAAAATGATGCCTGCTCAGACCATTAAAACTCCTCTGCCATAATTGTCAATTTCGCGGACAATGGAGAGTAGGTAGTGATGCGGCGCTGACTAATTTTACTTTAAACTAACATCTTAACAACTACCCAGGTTCGCTTATTTAACTTGATCCGCCTCATGATAGTGATTAGTACTAATTAAATATTTGGAGACAACGCAACTAAAGACATTACTCTGATTAAATTTAAATTAAGTTTGTTTATTACAATTTAAAACATATTACGAAAGTAAGATTAACAATATTAAAATTGAAGAATGAAAACTATATAACAAGTAAAAGAGTTTCACTTATCTGAAACGGAAGCAAGGTGATGGGAGGCTGGCATGGTCCTGGACGGTACACGAAGTTTCCTAAAATTTGGGGATCAAAATTTCATTATTGTCAGTGAAAAATCTAACGAAAATTGTCTCGGCGCCTGTTTTTAAGTGAGGGCAAATTACCTATTTCTGCATCCGTGTGCACCTCGATCAGGCCTCGACATTGGACAGAGACGAAGCGCAAAGTTACAAAAGTTAAGGTTTCTCCCAAATTTATGAATCCATTCGACTTGCATGACCGTTGAAAACTCAGTGACAACCCGCGCTGGAATCCGACAACATCCTGTAAACAAGGGGAATACTCAAATTACATGTGTATTGGAGGCCATCTTGAAAACCGATCAGCTTCCAAGCTTCCCATCAGTAGCGGGTCACTGGTTCTCTCCATATGAACGTACGGCGAAAATCGGTGTTTAGGCTGAAACGGGACTCATCGGTGAACAAAAAGGTTACCCATTGATCAATACTCTGATCTCTATGCGGTCTACATCATGCTAGACGGACTCTCCTGTTCGTAGTCATGAGCGAGACGCAAACAGCAAATCTTCTGAAAAAGAGCCTTCTCTCATGAAGTCTTTTTGGAACAGACACCTTTGAAACACGGGTTCCTGTGGCTGCATAGAAGTAACGACATAGCTGAGAAGCTGTAGCCTGTGTGTTACGCCTCGCTATAATCGACAAATAGCGATCTTCTCTTAATGTCGTGGCTCTTGAACGACCTTTCCCGGGTTTTCTCTCGAGGAATCCAGTATCCTGGAACTATTTCCATTAGAT
Source organism: Trichonephila clavata (assembly GCA_019973975.1). Classification (NCBI taxonomy): domain Eukaryota; kingdom Metazoa; phylum Arthropoda; class Arachnida; order Araneae; family Nephilidae; genus Trichonephila; species Trichonephila clavata. The sequence goes on from BMAO01002415.1 coordinate 147,038, forward strand.
ACATATGGGAGTTAAATTTAAATCTCTACAAATCTGGAATAGACATTGATCTGCTTCTAGCCTCCCAATAATTCACCACCTTATTCCATCAACTATACGTTGGTGGTTACTCATTTTTAATGTTACAATTTGAATTCAACCGATTGCTTCAAAATAACACCAAGAAATTCGCCGAGGTGTGTGGCGAACGAAATACGTCTTAACTTACATACGCATATAAAGCCTGTTTTTCTGCTGGTTCCCCCTAAACATACGTATACGCTTACGTATTTGCCGTACTAGGTTTGCATTTTTATCTAGAAGCAGTGGTTTTTCATTCAGTTTAGTTCTTTTCATGCAATTCGATAAAATATGTAAATTCTCTTAATTTATTTCATCGGTGTATATGCTTAAAGGAAAAGTTTTCCATTTTTGTCAATAAACTACAAACGTACATATTTGTTTCAAAATTAAAATTTTTCATTTGTGTTGAAAGCGTTTCGGATATATAAAGGGATCAAGTGAAATTAAAACAGCTTTCATTCACTTGAAAATGCTAAAAGCGGCCTTTTGAAACAATAACGAAAATTTTAATGAAAATTACAACACAAGTATACGGAAATAATTGCTCGTTAACTTTGTTACAAACATTTATCGATTACAAAGATGTTTTTATGGATTATTTAACATTAGCTCTCTACTGGTAAAGGGCGAGGGAATAGTACCTTGTGTGGTTTTAAAATTGTATATTTTGGCGTACTTTTTCAATTTCTCATAAACTAGTAAATTTTTCTCCTTTTAATATGAATTTCTTACAGTTTGTGCAGTACAGAATGAAATTAAAATAAAAGAAAAAGTTTTGCTATGCAATTATTGTATTTACTTTTAAAATTCCTGAAATATAAATGCAAAAATAATAAAAACTAAATAGTTTTATTTCTGTTATCCAATAGATAACTTTTAAAAGACTTACGGTAGTTCTTCTATTTTAATGTAAAATTAAAGGTAAAGGATGCCTGTATATTTTGCAAGATTTTAACTCTAAAATTACCTTATATTTTATTATTTCTTAAAATTAAAACATTTTAAAATCCCTATTGTTTTCTATTCATCATATTACAAAATAAATTCTACTGATCACATCCCAAAAATTGAGGCATACAGAATACAGGTCTATACAAATACATTACACATGTAAAGTATCATAGACCTGCAACTGATACTTTTTTAATCTTGTGGGAATTTGCGAATTTTAGAAATTAAGAAATTATTAAGTTTAAAGATTACATTTTAATTTTTTTTTCATTAAGATAAAACTTTTTACACAACAATGTATCAATTTCATACATTGAGGCTTCTGTTTTTATAAATTGTTCATGCATATTTTTTTCTCATTATCACTGTCTTATGAGTCTATTTTGTGAGAGATATAAGCAACTTCTACTCCCTTTATTCACGACTAAAAATCAAAAATTACAGAAAAATACTTTATTTTAAAACCCGGGCGTTTCATAAAATTTAGGCGATTAGCAGTTCCATCATGAAATGTCACAGTTGCTTTATTTTAGATCAATATAAATTGTTGTTTTGGAATATTCTCATATTTTTAGTAAAATTGAGATACTTTATAATTTTGAGTAACTCAAACCAAAGACTTTTTTTTAATACTTTGGGTAAAGATAGTTCTGCTACACAAAAAATATTAAGCTACATTCAGAACAAGATAGGCATAATAATGCTACATTTGTTGGAACAAATTATTATTATTAATATTATTTTGTGATTTTACACTTTATTAAATAAATTTTTAAATAGTACCATATATGAAGATTAAGAGCATTATTTCATTATTTAATGAACGATGACAACGTTATGTAGCCCTATTTAATATATAATATTCTCGTGTCACAGTGTTTGTAGCCAAACTCCTCAGAAACGACTCGAACAAATCTTCTGAAATTTTGTGCGTATATTCAGTAGGTCTGAGAATAAGACGTAAACTATTTTTCATTCCAATATTGCAATTAGTTGCGAAGATATTAATTAAAAACCTTAAAATGCCTAATTGTTTTACTCCTGATGGTTGTTTATTTGGCTAAACTTCAATTCCGTTTCGGCCGAGCGAATATCCCACTTTTTCGACCATTTTAAAATAGCCATCCAATTTTTGCTTTTAAAGTCAGACAAAAAATAATTACAGTATCAAAAAGATCATTTATTTCGCCACAATACGGTATAATTCTTTTTACAAAATAATGATATTTTAAATGAATGTTAAACGAGAAAGCCATGATACGCACTCACGGGCTATGCACTCACTTCGTACGCGTCACACCTACACTAAAGTGCTGGCGTCAGAAAGAAAGGAGAAAATTAACATGGGAACGAAGTTATAACCTCGGTAAAAGCCTGTGTAACACTGGGCCGGGTCAGCTAGTAACATATAAAATATAAATATTGCATTCCAAATTTAAAGAGAGCCCGTAGAGTAACGTGTCAAATCAGATGTAAACTTCCTCACTTGACCGGGATTTAAAACCAACGAGGTGAGTCGCCAGGAGATCTCAATTTGCTTCATAGCACGAGATACTGGTAAAGCAAATAACAAATGAAAAAACTCCAAACATAGCCTAAATAAAAATCTATTTGTTTACTTTTTTGTAAAGGTGAAGTCTTTTTTGACTCATTTATTTTTTTATTGCTGAGAACACAATTATTTTCAGATTTCAATGAGGTTTGCTTTAAAACGTTCTTAATATTCTACATTAATTTTTCTTATTTTTTTTTTAAAAAATTGATTTTTTGAACGTTTAAAGATGCTATCCTCCTAAAAGAAATAAAAAAAAATTAAGGAACAGTATTTCTTACACTGAAGTTACTTGCATACTTCAAACAGTACGGATACTTTCATATCCAGTAAACTACGCGAACGATATCTAATAGTTAAATGGGATAAAAATTGCGAGGCACACGCAAAATTTAAGGAATTCACATAAAGGTAGAAAAAAATGTTGATCAAGAGAAACTTATACTACTATTGCCTGAGAATAAATTCATATTTTATATCATTCATATTCAAAAGCAATATAACTCAATTATATTTACAGTACAGAACATTTTATGTTTAGACTAGAAAAATACAAATTTTGTTGATAATCAAGAGATACATGTATGTATAGATGAGGTAGTAGCGAATAATATATATGGGATAAATAAAAATATTATTTAGAATTGAATTCATCCTTTTAAAATGATTAAAAGTAACAGAAGAAAACAATTTTCGATCGTTAAGCTTTTTATTGACGTTCTTACATCAGCCACAATGTCAACAACACTTTTGTTGCTAGATCAGAAAAACTAAATTTACAAAGACAAAGATAATATATAAATAGAGCTGAAACAACTCAATTATATATACAGTGCAGAAAATTGTATGTTTAGATCAGAAAAATACAAAATTTGTTGATCATCAAGATACATGTTTGCATAAGCTATCTTTATTTTCACTTCTTTAAATGATTGTTAGAGAATTCAGTTTGAACTCTTCACAATTCATTTTATTAAATAACGCATTTATTAATAAAAATTTCAGCAAAAAAATATTTTTATTATCTATTCAGATTATAAACAAAAAATTATTTAGAAGTAATCTTTAGAAAAGTTCGGGAATTTTTAGTGTGTTAATTTTACTTTTATAATCTTTCTTCCTTCCTTTAAAAAAATAAGCTTTTTTTTTTCCTAAAGCCGTTAAAATTTAATCTTATTCAATGTTTATACAAAAAAAAGCAATGATGTATAGGTCAAACGTAAATATAAGTGAAACTTTTATATAAAATACTATTTATTATTTTATTTATACAGTGCCCATGCTTGCCTTTCTCTTTCTTCTAAGCCTCCCAGTACCGAATGATTACATCATCAGTCGGGTGTTCATGGAGATCGGTGCATTGGAACTGGACAAGCCAGTAGATGTATATTTCCAGGAAGTCAAGTCCGCAGGCGATTGTTAGATTAAAGCGGGCAACGGTCTCGGTTGTCTCCAGGTGCCTTGGAATAGGACCCACGCAGTGGCCAGGATTCCCCATGGATTTCAAAGACTCTTGATTTTTCTGTTACCATGCTCTTTGCTCTTCTGAAAGTCAAGGGGACTTCTGGTTGAGACGACTCACTTCCCTTCTTGGCTTTTGATCGGTTCTCATTAGCGGAAACCTCAACGAAAGAAAATGCGGAGGTGGCTGTCCACGCCCTGAGAAGAACGTCTTTTAGCTTTAGAACCCTGAGGTCTTATTCTAAAAAGTGTGGTGATCTCTTGGAAATAAACTGAAAGCTCGGATAACGGCTATAGCTAGTACTCGCGTTTACCGATATCCGGGAAACATGTGTAGCTTGAGAAATTCTAACGACGTGTGTAACATTACTAATCTGTCATAACAAACTGAGTTTCATTCCTATTTTTAAGATAAGACTCTGAAGCAATCTTTAACTTCTACCACACAATTTTCATCTAATTACTTCAGGTAGTTTCTTATGTCCCTCAAACAAATAACGTAAATAATACAACGAAACCATTTGATAAAATACTCATTAGTCATCAAAATGTAGCAATTCCAAATCTATATGAATCTATTCGAATAACTACGTTTGTGATTTAATTGTTATTTTTATTGTTTTACCTAAAAATGTAATGGTTAAGAAAACTATAAATGCATTAAAAATTTTAAGCACATTTTCTTTCAGAAATTAAAGTTGTATTATATTACACACATATATATGATATATGTATGTATGTAATAACTTAACTTGATATTTACTTAATTTAATATCGAAAGCATTTTATACGAAGCTTTAAACGCTAAACTATTATTTAAGCCGAAAAATTTTTCAAATCTTATTTAATTTCACTTTAAAGGATTAAAACCTATATTTTCACACATTTATTCGAGATTCCTTGGTAAAAAAATAAGGCCTTGAAATATCTGACAGATTTATTCGGGACTCATAAAACAAGGATGCCTTAATAACTTATATGTGCCTTACTGAGCAGCTGAGAAAGTTTTCCCTAAAACTCGCATTTCATTTCTAAAAATAACTAATATTTTCCATCGCTTCAACTAGTGACCATCACATTTATGTTACATTTTCTCCTGCTTTCCCGTATTTTCAATGTAGAAAGAGATAACCCCGCTCTTTGTTGTTTGGCATTTCAGCGGAGCTAATGCTCAATTCTTCTTTTGATGTTAAAATTACCCAATAAACACGGTTATTTCATTCATTTACAATTCCCATGATTACAACATCTCATTTAATGAAATGAACACAGCTTTACGTTTTAAAATTTCCACATGGTTGAAATGTTTAAGATTATATATATATATATATATGTGTGTGTGTGTGTGTGTGTGTGTGTGTGTGTGTGTGTGTGTGTGTGTGTGTGTGTGTGTGTGTGTGTGTGTGTGTGTGTGTGTGTGTGTTTATACAGAGAGAGAGGAGAAACACGCGATCCGCTAATTACGAGTTTTTAGGGAAATATACTTCCAAAGGGGGGTGGGGAGTTACAGGGTCCTGAAAATAAATGAATTCCTTTTTTGAAGTATTAAACCTACGGACTTAAAATTGGTAATCAAGTTTCTTTTGTGAACACTTTAACTGCAGTCTGCGTATAAATACGCCTTGCTGAACCAGTGTGTTAAATGCCCCAGATACTTGTATACGTCTTTCCGAAATACGATCCTTTGCTTTGATTTGCTATCAGTAAAACTATCCCTAAAACTTTGGAATGCAATAAAATGAACTTTAGAGTGTGTTTCAGAAGGGTTTACTTATTTCAGAAAAACATTTGCTTATTTATCCCTTCTTTTTCCTCCAATACACCGCATACGCGTATCTATTTGAAAAATGGTGACACTGTGGAATGAATTGCGTATCTTTTAATTGTTAGTTAAGTAGAGATCTACTAAGAGCAGGTACATCAGAAATTGACTCCCATTAGAAGTTGCACGGGCGTAAAAGAGAAACAGTTTTAGAAATTCAACTATCTTGCTTAAATCAAGAGACGAGGATTATGTGATCTACGACTTTTTAATTCTCGAGGATCTAGTAAGGACAGAAGACATCCAAAAATAAGCTTTCTTTTTCCACCCTAAAGCCAGCGAAATTAAGGCTAAATATATTAATAATATATTATTAAAACCATTCTTATTCAACTATTTATTTTTTCTGGTCTTGGGGGTGTTTAAGTCTTCTGTATCAATAATAATATCGGATTTTAAGGCATTCGTGTATGTTTTCTACAACTCGCTCTCTCTCTCTCTCTCTCTCCCTCACTAAGCATTCTAATTTTCTTGAATTTTACTTAAGAGGAGTTTTGGTTATAAACCTCATCATTTTCAAGTTCCATTATCCTGTCATACCCATTCTGCTGTAATTGATTTTTTTTATCTCAATATTTCAAATCTATTGCAAATTTCAAATATCGATAATTTTTCTTTTCTTGAACTACGGAACATTTCCCTCGAAATAGTAATTTTGTATTTAATAATTTCAGAAAACTGAGATATCGAAGGAATGTGTTAGTGTGTAAGAAATTAGTGTAAACTGCTGCTTAATATAAGAAATGGCAGCAAAAAGGGAAATTAGAATCCAGACTAATAATTCTTTTGCACGCTGCACTGACAAGGCCATCTTTGAAAGATAATAATAAGGGCAATTATCCTGTAGTCGAGTTTTAGAAGTGCGGTAAAGGAGCTGCGAGAGATTTTCAATTCCATTGAGAGCAGTTAAAGGTTAATTAGTGTTTGAATACTTTTGGTATCAATTCTTACTTAGTTATACCATTTGCATAACATTAGAAGCGAACATTTTTTTTATGTTAAAAAATACTTAATTATCTGTAAAAATAGTATTATTCTTAAACTTTATTTAAATAAACTGATGAGGAAAAAATCCCAACTCCAAGAAAAAATTACTGCAGATTAATGAAATATTGGCTATACATTTACTCTAGGTAATATATTTAATTAATTATAATTTCAAGATTATACAGGTTTGTGTAAGCGCGAAAACAGCCATGTGAAATGTAAAATGATCGTACAATATTAACCAGCGTAACTACTGTAATTTTTAATGCAAGCCTCTAAACGCGCAAGGAATGTGTCAGGTAACGGTGATACATTTACGTGGAACCTTAGTGAAATCTCTATTAACAACTCATCATAAGAAGCTGAAAAAAATAAGAATAATTTGCTGAAGTGTTACATAAAAATATAAAGCAGTCCACAATGAGTGCAGCGCAACAACGCTGGTGCAAGGGTGAGTGGGAAATCACTCATCCAGTTGATTTAGTTTCTGTTTCGCTTTAGGAGAGCGAAGAGAAAATGAAGTCACACATCTCACAACCAAGCCTGTCTTTCAACCGGCTGCCGTATCTCGACGGAACGAGGAAAGAAAAGGGAGAAATTTCTTTAATATCAAAGATTAAAGATAATGTTACATTTTAAATCCGTTACTAATTATCGCTTAAATAACTGCGTGCGGTTATTGAAAGGAGATTTTAAATAACCACATGGAAGAGTCTAAGAAAAGATGGAGAAGTTTAAAATAAGATTAAATTGTCACACTAAACGAGTGGAAAAACTTGCTGATAGATAACCATAACACATTAAAAAGCACACGATTGATGTAAGAAGTTCCTAATTTGTATCAAGACATTCTCAACCTTTTCAGAGCTGGGAAGTGTTGAGATGAGGGTTAAGTACTGCTCTAGGTCTCTTAAAAGAGCTTGGGATAGAATTATCATACTCCGGGATTTCACTGATGGATACATTTGTGGTAACCGGTGGAAAAAAATTTCTGATTGTATTTTAAGGAAATCAAGAAGCTGCGGAACGTTAAGAACTTTATGCAAGACTTCGTTCTTGACAAACCAAGGTGTATTTGCTGCTCTACACAGTCGAATGTTTTGAAAAGAGTGCAATCTTTTCAGGTTAGTAACTGCCGCACCTTCCCAGATGGGAGAAGCGTACAGCATGATGGGGCGGAAAAATGGCTTTGTATAACAGGACCTTGTGCCTAAATATGAGCTTGCTCTTGGGAGAAATCAAATGTTGACATGTGGGAGGTTTCCGATGCACCGCTGTCTTGTAAAGAGAAGGCATATGCTCTTAAATGCATTTACCTTAATTTTCCAGTCATTAAGCCATGTTTGGAGTCGAATGGCATAATTTTGTAGCCGATCAATGATATTACGGTTACAAGTGTTTTGAATGAAAATGGCAGTGTAGTCCATGCACATCGCTAAGTAAACTTTGACAGCCTTCGGAATGTCATTGATGCATAGATTAAAGAGCTTGGGCTCTAATAAAGATCCTTGGGACACTCCACTGAGAACTGGACGAGAAATGTCTCATACAGGTAACCGGTTATTAGTTTATGAGATAGAATCATATATGCTTGTTACATATAGTCACTCAATACAAGGGTGTTTATTTTTAGTAATAGCTGACATTGGAGTTACCGTCAAATGATGTCTCAGGATTGGAGAAATATCTGGTGATCTATCTATCAGGTCAAGGTACTCATATTAGCTATGCTCGTGTCATGGAGCATGTTAGGTTATTTCAATGGTATTTTAGGATGCACATTTAGGATGCATATTAAATTTATTACTAACTAATACGTTATTACGATAAATATAATTGAAAATAATATTTATATATATTGATATAGTAGATAGATTCGAATTCCAGTAAGGCACTTTAAGAATGTTAAAATTAAAATCATCTATTTTATCATAAATATTGCTCTTTGTAATTTATAGTCCTTAATACACAATAATGCATCCAAGTAATTAGTTTAACTGAATTACTATTAATTTTAATTAGCTTTAAATAATTCGGATAAAAAGTAATATCGGGGTTGACATTATTATTTTTACCAAAAATAATTAGGTCATCTATATATCTAAATATGTAATAATCATTATTAATAAAACAATTATTTTCGTAAAAGTGTAAATATAAATAAGCCAAACTATTGCCAACAGGGCAACCTTGAGGCAAACCTTTGGTTTGTTTGTACAAAGAATCATTAAAATTAATGCAGTTTTCTTTTAAGACTAAATCTATTAGAGCTCTAAATTTTTGTAAAATAATATTAAGGTTATAATTATACTATGATTATCTAAGATTACCCTAATTATATCATTAATATTAATGGAATTAAAAAGATATATATATAATCAAAATTTCTCTACAAGAGAGAGATCAATTAATATGATTAACACTGAAAAAAATTGTAATTGCAAGATAACCAGACAACAGAATTTAAAAGGAAATACGAAAAATTGAAATAACAGAGTTAAAAATAAAAATATAATCGAATGGATTCTATAGTATTATCAACCTTGCTGACTTAGGACAGCTTATATACAAAAAAAATTTCTCTTAAAAAATTTTTCTATATAAAAGTGGGGTTGAACATGTTTTTTGTCCAGCCAACCTTCCCCCTTTTCTGTTAATAATACCAAGCAAAAACCTATTGTAAATAAAGGATAGGAAATCTAAATCCATTATGAGAAAAAGGTAACTTACAATAAACAAGTTATTGCCAGATTCTGGACCCAAATACAAATTAAAAACAAAGCAATGCCTGAAAAGTAGCACTTAGCAAAAGTATGAAAAGAATAGAAATAATAAAATAAGAATTGTAAGCATACTACCATTATCTTAGAGGCTCTAAGATAATATAATTTAAAAGCTATAATAAATTTAAAAATAATTTTTTAAAAAGTTAATTTATCTAAAACTAAAAAAATGGGGGTATTTAAAACTATCTGGGAAGAAAAATAAGTCTAAAATAATAACCTGTTAAAAATATGGAAATTTAATCCTTACTATATAGAATTTCTGTATTCAAATATCTATTAATAAAACTAATTGGGTACTTTTGAATTAAACACTATTTAGTAAAATGTTTATAGTTTTTTTATTTTTTGTGATTTATTTGAAACTAGAAATTTATTCCGTAGTGTATAATTAACAACAATATTTCTCTGAATATAGAAACATGCACATTACTCTCCCAATGCGGTACTTTTATAATATTGAAATTAAAGTCTTCTCGTTTATCATAAATATTAGTAACCATTTTATTATCTTTTAATGTAATTTCTACATCAAGAAAATTTGCTTCATAATTGTTACTATTTATCTGAATTAAATTAAGATATTGTGGATAAAAATTAATGTTAGGTTTAAAGTTGTCTTGTTTGCCAAAAATGATTATATCATCTATATAGCGAAAAAAGTAATATTCTAAGTTGTCTATGAAACTATTTTCAAAATAATGTAAATATAAATTGGCAAGGCAGTTGCTAGCTGGGCCACATCTAACCTCTCATATATATATATATATATATATATATATAATATATATAATAAAAAAAAAAAAAATATATATATATATATATATATATATGAGAGGTTAGATTTTTACCTTAAATTTCAAAGATATAGAAAACAAAATTGTTTAGAAGGAAGAAATATTATTAGCTTTTGAAAATTCCACGTTTATTGATTTTTGATAGAACTAAATAGAGTATTTAGTGTTCGGAGAGCATATACATTAATCTCAGCCAAACACATACAAAGTTTTAAAAACCTTTCAAATTGATCATTTTGTCATCTATCTTTCCAAATATAACTAGAAGAATATTTCGTCCCTGTCTTCGAAGTTGAATCAAAGCAATGGCAGACATTATTGAGCTAATTAACGGAACGACTTACTTTAAAGAAATGTAATTTTCGACAAGTAAGAACTTTCTCGTCCATTTTCTTTTCCTAATCAATCAACATTGATCTTTATTATTTTTGCTTCCATCTCTGAGCCATCATTACTCTTATGTACTTCTATAAACAGTTTATTAATCTTTTAATAACATATTCCTAAAGTATCATCATTCAAATGAAGGTTGTTAACTTTTTATTATTTTCATTAGGAAAAAAAAAATTTTTTTTACTGTTTAATTATATTATTTAACCGTTTCCAACATACTCGTATAGGATATTCAAAAATTCACTTATAATTTTATGATATACAGAATAAGTTACTACGGTGAGTCTATTGATTTCAGTAAGCCAATGATTTTGGTCATGATTCATGGCTGAAGGCGGGTTATTCAAATCGTAGATTCAAGTACTATTATTTCTTATAAGTAATAACGACTAAAGTAAAGCAATATATGTTATAATGAATAAAACTTCTAAATCATCCCGGTGTTTATTTGAATATTAATATAAGAGAGTTAAGAATTCTGATACTTTCAGAAAGATTTAACTTCAGAAGATCGGTCTTTATTAAACCTTAAATTTAAACGATATTAATAAAAATCAATTTCAAGAATATGAATCAAATTTTATGATACATTATTATTTTCTATAAATTGTCCAAAGAAGTATGAAAAAACGTGGGACATTCTGAAAGTAAGATTAGTCATTTTTTAAAAATATGATAGTGCATCAGGTAAAGAAAATCATTATAGAAAACTACATTCGATGCTGGTTAAACGACCGAAGGAGCATCAGTGTATGAAGAACGACTCATGCGCAGAGCTTCAAAGAAGAGACGTGTAGCAGATCGGCGGGCCTGAGATTATTCAAGGGCAAGGCATTATGGTAAGCAGACATGTGCTTTCTTTGTCGCCAGTGGAAGTGCGTGCTGTTATCAGGTATGAATAGACACTTGGGAGAAGTGTGTAAGTCCTCATCAATGCTTAAAAACTGTGTCCTGGGAAGTGGTCATGTCTCATTAAATGGTTGATCACTGGTGCTGCTTATTCAAAGAATAAAAGTAGAGTGAGAAGAATGAAGGTTGAAATGGGAATACTTCGGTATCCATGAATAAAAAGAACTTTTCTATACCTCAATAGAAGTCCAGTGGTAGAGTGGTAGCGTGTAGAGCTTCCACGCCACTGGTCCGTGGTTATAAATCTGGACTGTGCAAGGTCCAATCAGCCTTTCATAACTTCAGTGGGTCGATAAATGTGTCCCATACTTGCTTGGGAAATAAACACTCGTGTTTTCACGTTGGGCTGACCACATGACCGAAACACATGCCCCTGCACCTCAGTTCCTAAGGTTATGAAAACTGAGAGGACTGTAGAAATTCTGTAGGAGAAAAGCAGGGATTCTTCCAGTCCTGTTCTTGAAAATACTTCCACTACATCCCTTATCATACCTTCTATATTCCAGGCTGCAAAACAAACTTAAAAACCTCTCAGGACAAAGCATTCTAACAGAAGTACCACCACAAAACTAGAAATACATATGACACCTCACAAACACAAAAAAAATACAGCTTTACAGGACACGTCAGATGAGGACATGGCATCGATGAGGGAAAAGTAGATACCAGGCGCTTGTTGACCCCGACCAGACACAGAAAGTAGCATTTTTCCACTATACTTATTGGACTTAGTAGGGAAAATTCCCATCAAAATCGATTTACTTTAATTTTTAAAACTGACTTTTTAAACTTATTTTGAGATTTTACATTTTACTACTACAACTCATTTTATAAAAATTTTAATGGTTTTATACATTTAATGCGTAAATAAGTGTTTGGTGCAGTTTCGCCAAAATTGGCTCTTGCGTCATTAAAATCCACATTCACTCACTCATTTGACAATTTAAAAACCTTATCACACGGACGCGTTAGGAGCAATTTTTGGTCCAATTCGTGCAATTTTTACTGCGTTGCCGTAGCAAAGGCTTTGGAACAACTTTTTGCCAATGAGCTGAAAAAGTTGCTCCAAATAAAAGTTGCTTGAAATTCCAGTGAATGGGGTTCTTCGGTGCCCTACGTCATAAACAAGATAGCGGTAACGATGGTAGCTTCGTATCAGATATGGCGTATAATATTTTAATCATGTACATTATTTTAACGGTGTATAATATTTTATACAGAATGGTGCTCCATTTCTGTTTACGCACATCAGTAAAAGCGCGAACGAATTAAAAGAAATAATTTTGGGTAGTCGTTTTCGAAGCAAAAAAATCAGCGAGTTAAGTTTCAATGTGGAAAAGAGCTTGGCTGACGTCAGAGAATGAGGTTTGGTTTTCGGCAACCCTTCACCCTCAGATTGGACTAAAAGTTGGGCCAAAATGTTGCACGAAAAAATGTACGTGTAATACGACCTTAAGGCAGACGTCGTTCCGTATCTTATTTAGACAATCTAAAAAATTGTTTCGTTTCATAATAGTAAATAGTGTTTTGAAAACTTTAATAAATATAATGAAAGAAAAAGACGTTTTTAAAAGATTCTAAAAAACAATTCGTTTGTTTTCTAGTTTTGAAGTTTTATACTCGTGCATCTTAAAAAACAATCTAAGCAGATAAATATTAAATGAAAATAAATAAAATTTCAAAATCACTGCAAGCAGTTTATAGATTAATCAATATATATATATATATATAATGATTATTGGAATTCCAGCAAGCTTATAAAAACATCCCTGAATTCAATAATTTTATGATTAAACGTAATATTATTTTGGCTAGTGCTGAAAATTATATTCCGTGTTATTAATTATTAACTTATATGAATGAATGTGCATGTGAATTTTATTATCAATATACGAGGGTAAGTCAAAAAGTAAAGAGACATTTGCAATTTCTGCATCGAAGGTTTGGAAACAGCCCTGGTATCCAGCGTTGAATGAGGACAATAATTCGCTTATTGATTAAAGAAGGAGTGAAACCTTCGAAAATTTTGCGTCGGATACAAGGTGAGAATTGTGACATCTACTTATCGCGAAGCAAGATCTACGAAGTGATAGAGCGTTTCATACGGGAAAGAAATTTATTGAAATTTATGCCGACGCAATGTCCGGCAGTCCATCGACTTCAACCACTATAGGTCGTCGTTATTGAAGGTATAGTGATGGAAGAAATGGTTGGTTCCAGGCTCAGGTATCACATTTTCCGCAAACAAACAGCGATTCATTGCCCTCCATTCCTCCTTGGTGTAGATCGACAATGAAGCTGCCACGTTGAATGGTATCCGACACTCCAACGTCAACGAAGAAAGACGAGTGACACGTTGTATGGAAGTGTTACCGACTATACCCCTCATTCAATTCATTCAGAGCTGGATAATAGCGCTATTGAAAGACCTTGCAAAGAGAAATTGCGAAGTTCTTTACATTGTGACTTACTCTCGTACTGGGTTGGTTACAGGCTCAGGTATCACATTTTCCGCAAACAAACAGCGATTCTTTGCCCTCCATTCCTCCTTGGTGTAGATCGACAATGAAGCTGCCACGTTGAATGGTATCCTACACTCCAACGTCAACGAAGAAAGACGAGTGACACGTTGTATGGAAGTGTTACCGACTATACCCCTCATTCAATTCATTCAGAGCTGGATAATAGCGTTATTGAAAGACCTTGCAAAGAAAAATTGCGAAGTTCTTTACATTGTGACTTACTCTCGTACTGGGTTGGTTACAGGCTCAGGTATCACATTTTCCGCAAACAAACAGCGATTCTTTGCCCTCCATTCCTCCTTGGTGTAGATCGACAATGAAGCTGCCACGTTGAATGGTATCCTACACTCCAACGTCAACGAAGGAAGACGAGTGACACGTTGTATAGAAGTGTTACCGACTATACCCCTCATTCAATTCATTCAGAGCTGGATAATAGCGCTATTGAAAGACCTTGCAAAGAAAAATTGCGAAGTTCTTTACATTGTGACTTACTCTCGTACTTATATATTAAACAAATATCTCGTTTAAAATTTCTTCATTCCATAATTTAAAGTTCTTAAATTTTTACTTAATGCTACTTATACAGATCTCAATTGCAAATTTTTTATCAATTTCTTTTGAACTCTTATTTGTTTTACTCGTTTAAAAGTATTAGTTTGATATATTCGTAATTTAAAGTGTGCAATTTTTTCTAATCATGATACAGAATACATTTTAGTAAGTAGAGCATTTTATTTTCCTATAATTTTCTAAAACTATTTAATGAATGAGCTATTGATAATTTCCTGAACGCTATGCTTCTTGTTATTCAACAAATGTATTTGTAAAATTGTAGATAATAAATGTAAGAGTTTATAATTTTTCTATAACATATTTTTATCAGCATGCTTTTTTTCAATACTGGAGGCAGCAAACAAGAAAAAATAATTAACTAACATTTTTTTAATTTAAATACAGTAGATCTTATCCATTTAATTCATACAATTTTATCTTCATAATTTCTTGTATTTTTATTTTTTTATATGGATTAACTAATTTGCTTCCAAAACAAGATAAGTGAAATCAATGTAATTTTTATATTAAAAATAATATTAGCATGAAATATTCTGCTTTTTCTTCTCTCCTTAAAAATAGAAATAATTTATATGCTTATAAAATTGTTTGGCCCTACTTAAAATATAATCCATCAACGCTAATTATTTTTCTCATATTTCGAGGGGAGTTCTTACAGAAACCTTGGGAAAACTATTTGCAGTTGTATTAATAATTTCCTAAGCAATATAACATAACTTCTTAGAAATAAATTCACCTTTGCCATTACAAAAATAATCTAAATGTATCAAAAGCTCCCTTGTTTCCTTTAATGCTTAAAGCTCGTTAACTCATTTTGAGTTTTAAAACAAAAATCCTTCTTAATGATACATAAAATCAATACGAAGTCTCATAGGACTGTAACTATGTAAAATCTACTAAAATCAATTACATTGAGTAGATTCTATTCTTATATTGTACAGTGTAGAATATTTATTATTGTCTAACCGTTCTATCTGCTACAAAATGAAAAAGTCAACCTAATCTCTTGAGAATTTATTTCCGTATTTAATGGATTTTAAATATGATTTATAAATAATTTTCAGTTGGGAATTCTCAAAAATGTGAAACTAAAACAGTCTTACGATTACTAAAACAAACATACCATTTCGTTATCAGTGATAGTTGAGTTTTTCAACAAACAAAATAGCAATTTTTCATTCTTTTTAAATTCTTTTTTGAAGTTTTATGAAAGTTGCAACCTGTTGACATTCGTAGATATTAACCTCACAATTTTAGGTGGGAAGCATTAATCACTTAAATCTCTAAACATTTACATCCTAAAACATCCTTTTTATACATTATTTGGTTAAATCATAGAGTTTTAAGTAGAATTTGCCCTTTTCTAAAATGTGTTCGAAATTTGATATTGAAGGGAAAGCCTTCAAAGATTTTAATGATTTGTTTAATACCGCACTATAGGAATCTCAAAATGCTTCAGCCTAAAGGCCGCATGAAATATTAAACTGCATTTTAAAGGCCAATTGTAAACTTGAGTCCAACATTTAAAAAAAATCAAAACATAGATGTTATTTTTAATTACACTGCTGGTCACTCAAAATTCAACGCATGCAAAATATGTGAAATTTACACCATGCGATGGCGTCCATAAAATATGCAAATAATTATCATTATAGCTCAGGTATACATCACGAGCGACCGCAGTGCCTCCCGCAAAGACTATATAAGGGGAGAACAGATTAGAGATTTGAAGTATGGCAATTGTTTTTTCGTGCGTTTACTTTTATTTATTTTTAAGTGAAACTTCTTTAGACACGAGAGTGAATGGGAAATTTGCAGAGTTTCGCGTAACAGAGAAAAAGCGAATGGAAGTAGAGATTTCCTCCACCATTCCCCAAAATCGTCGCCATGATGAGGAGATAGCCAGCGGGAGGAAAAGAGAGCGGGGACACCACGTGACTTGTGTCATATCCGTGAAAAAGTTGGACGATTGAGGGGGTATAGGGTGGTGCATCTTGATGTTTGGAATAAAGGCGCTTAGGTATTGGCGATACTAAGAGTGTAACTCGTAACAAACTCGCGTGGCGTATTTTCGCAGTTTTTGTATAATAAAAACGGGCCGTTTTCAACGAATAAACGCGCCCAAAATATTACCATTATATGTCTCTTCCCGTTAGGGGATTGTCTGGGACATTGTGTATTTGTCACTAACGTTCGCGCCAGAATCACTACGGATAGCGTCTTGTAAGAAAACACAGTGACTTCTGTGAGTGATGCATTAAGTTTATATTATTAATTTCTATTTCCGTTGAATTAAATTAATTCCAGTCTGAATGCCTAGAATAAATGCAAAAGGAGGAAAAGAATTTCGTGAAAGAAAAGAAAAAAAAGGAAAACTAGCAGCAAACACAGTCGGAAGTCTATATATCACCAAGTAGTCCTGTCGCAGTTGTTATCATCTTCCTCCATAAAGTCTTATTGTTGTACACACCAAAGGCTTCTTCAATCATTGGATCCGATTATGATTAAAAGCTGATTATCTTAATTGGAGACTTCAAAAGAAGCAAAGCCACTCATTGATTTCTTGAAACGGACACTGAATTTGACAAGGAATACTGATTCTAGAGAAGCAGCAACGATATAAAAAACCACGATTGATTCAGTTTCTCCCGTTTTCTTTATTGACTAAAATCGAGAATTTTTATATTCTAATTCAGTTACCACACACCTATTGTGTCTTTCTTGGAAAATGAAGATGCTAGAAAGTTGAATAAAAATATTATTTTCATTCAATGAATGAAGTTCGAATTTTGTTTGATTAATGTAAGTTCTCTCAGCAGTTTAATATAATTAGATCTATTTCTGCATTTACGGCCAACGTCACCAAAGAAGTTTCATTTCTATCGCATGGCTTTTTTTGCGTAAGCTATTCACTTATGACTCGTTAGAAGACATCGAGTGCCTTTCAACTACGTTTCTGAATTCACCCAAGGAAGTGTAGCAGCCTATAGGAATTGCGGATGATTTCTCAGAGAACCTCTCTGTTGAACATGTTAGATAAAACCAAAACACTGTGATGCGGATGTGTATTTTTTGATTTCAGGAGGAAACGACGAAACGAGAGGACTATTGCACCATCTCTACCCTGAGTAACTGGTGGATTGGGCGCATGGCAGTGATGGATCGCGCAGTCACATCACGAACCATAGCACATTAGATTCAGGCTATTACGCAACATTTGGTGTCCGCTCCTACCAGACGTCATTTGCAGCAGAGTGGAATGTCCGCAAGGCTTCCATTGCTTCGTTTATCCATCTCAGGAAACTACAGGAGTTTGCACCACCAATAGTGCGATGAACGCCAGACATGGACAACGGAATGGAATGTCATTGTGTTCACTGGGAAATCACGCTTCTGCCTGTAGCATCATGGTCCTCGGATTCGAGTTTGGAAGCACCGTGGTGAGACGCTGCTGAACTGTTGCGCTATGCGTCGTCACACTGGTCCTGTACCCGGTATTATGGCTTGTAGTGATATTTAATTTTCCTGTCTCACCACTCTATAATACACATTGCTGATACACACACAACCAGCGCTACATCTCAGAGGTGTTGCAGCCCGTGGTCCACCCAAACATTCAGCGCTTGTCGTCAGCAATATTCCAACATGTTAATTTGCGACCACACGTGGCGTGCAATGTTCAAGTCTTTTTCTTTACCCATCAGATTGATTTGCATCCTTGGTCTGCTTGTTCTCATAATCTATCGCCAATCGAAAATGTTTGGCCATCATTTCACAACGACAGGCCCAGGATACACTACCCGCTGCTACAAGATATCAACTTTTTCAATATGTGAAAGCTGCATTACTGTTGTACCCAAAGGATGCATCCAAAGCTTTTTTAATTCTATGCTGAGTCGTGTGGCAGTAGTTCTAGATATTAACCTTGGCTACATTAACTACTGATTCTGACATCATCCACAAGTTCCCCTTGAGTTTGTAATTTTAATCGTTTGATCTTTGTACAACATGTTACCTGCCAAATAAATTTTTCTCTCCTACTGGTCCGTCTTGGTATTGCATTTTGTGTAGCCAGCAGTGTATTTATTTAATAATATTTTATTCAATAATTATTTAATAACACATTAATATTCTACATAAAAACCCTTTTGTTAGTGAGAATGGCGAAATTATTTACTAGAAGTCAAAATATAAGACAATTCTGACTTCAGTTTTGATGTCCTTAACATCAACAGAGATGTAAGACTATCACACACATCAGACAAATTTGTTCTCAAATTCTTTTTCACGAACTCATTTTTGGAAATGTTTACTCACAAAAGTATGTGGACTCAAAAAATGAACGGTAACTTGATGCACATGTTTTGACATTAGTAAAGCTTTCCTTGATCAAAAACATGTACAGTTTGGTTTACAACAGTCCTTCTTTTAACTTGTTCCTCAGGAAGTTATTTGCTTGCAACTCAGTTACCTCCAGCTACTGTTCATCTGGGCAACTGATTACATTTGTTTCCAATGGGTTTTTAAACAATCTTAATTCTTCCTTTGAGTTCAAGTCAGAAAATTGAAGGTGGAGGTATTTGATAATCTCGCATGCAAACGACATGGGGAACTTAGCTGTTGCTTCACTCATTAAGAACTTGTACTTATAAAAGTGCGTCAAGTTGTTTGCCTGTATGTGTTCCAAATATAAGACGCGTGTTGTTTTCAAGGCCTTCAAGTAGGTATGTAGATCAGAAACTAGATTTTTCTTTCCTTGTAGTTCTAAGTTCTGAAGCCATGGTCTACTTGATTAAGCTTACTATATTTACCACAGTATTCGCTACACTGTTTGTATCCACATATTTACAGTGCCAAACTTGCTGGTGGATAATACTGATGAACATTGTTTGTGTGAAATGTTTTCTTCATTACATATCTGCTTCATTTGTCTAACTAAGCCTTTCTTTATGATACTTCATGATACTCTTTCCTACATCAACATTTAGGCAACTGAAATGTTAGTCCAGTCCAAGACAGAGTCACAATATTATTTTTTTCAATTCAGGGAATAAATCTTCTCCATCTCTGGCGTTTTTTTCATGTCTTCATCTACAATTCTTATGAACAGGAACGAGAAGAGGATGATCAGTCAAATAATTCATCCATTGCGATTGAAAAATTGCGAAAATTGCTTAGATATTTCTCTATTTGAGTCACAATGTTGTCCTCCATGTCCTCAACAAGAAGGAAAATCGTATTTGGAACCCAAATTCACATTTTAAAATTGTTTTGACTTTTCTGAGCAAAGTTCCTCATCCACCTCTAACAAATATTCCTTCATTACTTCACCACCAAGCAAGACGCAGGTAACTTTATAACTGTCAATAGTTAAAGATTCATTTTCATTTGAGAATTGACTGAACAATGAGCACCGAGATGTGATTTTTTTTGTAATTTAGAAATTTTTTGTTCCATACTTTACATCCTGTGCATATTTTTCCTGATATCTGCTTTGATGATGACGGAACAAGTTGTATTTAATCATCACAGTCTGGGTTTCATTGCAAATCACACTCAGTGTTTTCTCGCTAGCTTAGATAAAAAAAATATTTCAAAAACCATCTTTTTTATATTGCCGAAACTCATCCTCAGTTTTGCTTTTCCTTATTTTGGCCATCATTGGGTACTAGGATATAAGGATTTGAACAGAAATAAATAAACTATAAGTATATATTTCACATAACACTGCTAAAAACTCCTGATTATGCTGACTAATTTCATCTCAAATATAGCAATAATGACCCAAAACAATTTTTAAATTTTTATGATTTCTGAAATTAAACTACCTGAATGTAGTCTGCAAATATATTCACTAATGATACACAGACCATTGCTTTTAATGTTTCTTCTTCAAAACATTGAGAAATTTCTTATTAAACTTTACACACACACTTTAACCCCTTTTTTCACATTGGTAAGTGTGTACGCGAAGAACATTATCAGTAAATAAATTAGAGTGCAGTATATTTTGCAATTAGACTTTATCAGACACCAACACCTGGTCATTGCAGCAGTCTACCGCAACTGGCAAACTGTCATAAAAATAAAGAACAAGCAACAAAAAAAATCTAAAAACTTTGCCACTAGTTGGCGTTTTATTGTATCACTGACTGTTAACAGAAATAGAAAAAAAGCAGGAATAAGATTTTACAACGCAGTAATCGCTTGCAAGACGTAACTCACTACTGAACCCATTTATTTTAGTTATTGTAAAATCCGGCGTATAATGCACACCCATACTTTCAAGCTGCACTACACGCAACCCTTCTTTGTGAAAAAATTTTAAATTTTACTATACAATTTTTTTACGTTTTGAAATCATTTATTCGAGGTATTATCGCAGACTTTTGAAGAAATAGTGTACTTCTAAAATAACAACTCTTTTAGTTCATAAGGCATGTCATTTCTTTTAAATAAACAGTATTTCGATACGTGTATTTAGAATTTTTTATGCTCATCTCTTTTGATATTTTGAAAGCTATCGTTTTTATACCCACACCCTTAAATTTCGATCTTATTTTTTGTGTTAAAATTAATTAACGTGTGATTCTTTAAAAGGCTGAAACTGTCAATTTATATTTATTTTTAAAGCAATAGTATATTATGAATTACTTCGTATCAGCAAAAACCCTGCCTATCTTTATAACAGGTAAGCTAAAACTTTCATTCCACTCTTTTAAATGAAGAAATTCAATAGCGTTTCAATCCCGACAATATCCTATCTATGACTAAAATATATAATACTACACATTTAAATATATTTGTGGTAATAGCTTTTTCAGATTCGCAAGTTAAAAAATTTGGGTCTTTAGAAAAAAAATTTAATTAAAAAATATATTCTGTTAATAATAGAATAATTTTTTTAAGATTTAACTCTTGTTTTCACCATGTAATATGTACACTCTTATTTCTCTAGAGTAGTACGGGGCGGTATCGAGAGAGAAATATTCACTAGAAAAGGGGGCAGTATCGAAATATTCTCTAGATTACTCATTAGCCCGTTCAAAAAAGGTTGAGAATCTATGGTCTAAGTGAACATGTGCATTTTAACCTGGAACAATTTTTAAAGATTACTAACTGGCATCCTGGGTCCATTACATTTGAATTGAACGTAGTTTGATCATATTCTGCCTGTGCTTGACATTTTGCTTATCAGCTGTTACGCTGAAGAGGCGAAATCGGAATGTATATGAACAGAGCTCAATTTTTGAACTTTCCACGTGACATTCACGTATATTTTTGGTTACATCCGGATACCTATATTTCACATAATTCTCTTCTAATTTCGGAAATTGTCGATTCCAGATTATTATCCGATTGTCTAACAAGCATTTTTATACTTTTAACAGGAACAAAAAGAGAGAAAAAGAACGAAGAAAGTGCATAGTTTTTTTTCACATACCGTGTTTAAACAAAGAAAAACGACACAAATACTCTATGCTTGTAAATCGTACACTGCAAAACTTTGCATTTCTACATGCTTCGAGATTTTAATATTTAACTTTGTAAATAGTATTTGTCTTATTTTTAATATAAATAAGAGAGTTTATTAATATGTTTTATCAATTATAACTTTGGAAAACTTGGAATAACGTTTTCGGAAATTATTTTTTAAAATAAGTACTATATAATTTGTATATATTTTCATTTAAATTAAAGGGAAAACGTTATTGCATTCTAGTTTTGATGTATATGGCAGTTAATGTAATAATTTAAAATGGTACCAAAAACTATGATATTAGACCTTAAATTATATTCTTTATGATTCTTTTCTAAAGTTCGGCTAAAAGACACCCCCTCCCCCATCCTGTAATACAACTGGTTCCATTTCGTACCCAAGAAGCGTCTTAAGCACGCCCCATTGCGGAAAGATTAAAAGAAGAAACAAGGAAAGTCAAGACATGTGTATGGGGAAAAATGCTACAGAAATAACAATAAATAAATATCCTAGAAGAACCTGAAAGAGCCAGTACCTTAAGCCTCAAACATTTAAAAAAAGATTTCAAATCCTACAATCATAAAAACAAAAAAAAAACTTTTAGATTCATATTTACTGCTTTAAAAACAGTCAATCCCCTTTCACTCACACAGTAGTAAATAAAATAATTTTGTTTTCCTATTTCTAGTAAATTTTCGTCCAAAATACGGACACAACTAAGCAATAAGCCCATTCTCGAAGTTTGCATTTCATAGTCATATTAAATAAATAAAGAAAATAACAATTTGCATAAAGATGACACATTTGTTAATTTCTCTAATTTTTTTAGCAATATTATTTTTTAAATAATTTTTTGCATATGAACATATACGTACCGTAAGATTTCCTCTTTTTTTTTGTATTTTTAAATTATTACAAATTATGAAAAATAAAAAAACTTTTATTTTAAAATGCAAACATCTATTATTTATATCTGTAGAAATTTTAAACTGTCGGGAAAAAGTTAAAATTTGGAAGCTGCTTTTTTGAAAATTATTTTCTGTAAAAACCCTTATTAAGACGATAACCACTTCATATGTATTAGTTTATGAGAATATATGGGATTCCCTTGAATCTTGTCAAAATATGCATAATAACGTGGACATATGAGGCAGAGTACATATATTTGAAATAATATATTTTTTCATACTTGTTCTTAGATAAAATACGGTAGAACTAAAATCAGCATTCGTAAAAAATAAACCAGTTATATGGATCATTTTATAGTCAAGATTTTTGTATAAGAAAATGTTGATACTTTGATGAAGATATAACTTCAATGTATTAAGTTGTATACTTTCACCAAATCGCGAATATTTTCATCTTACCGAAAACGCATTTTGGAGAAAGATTTACATAAAATGTAATTATTTATCCTCTGATTTTTTCTAAATTATTATTACTCAATTTTTGAAAGAAAATTTTATCTGTAGCTGTAAGAAAACATTTTTTTTTTTAATATTATGAAATTAATGTATGCAATTGATTCTATAAAAGAAGCAATGAAATATCTAGAAATAAAAACATGTATTATTAAGTATTTATAAAGAACTGTTTAATGTTGCCTCTTTAAAAAACACAAAGTTTTTTAAAAAGCTTAAAGTACATTTGAATAACTTTTCATAGAATATTTAATTTTGAATAAAGGTGAAAATATAAGCATTCCTTTATTACACTTTTCTAATTAATTTCCTTCTTTCTCCTCTTGTATAATTTATTATTTTAAATGATGATTGCCTCTTCTTGATCAATTACAAACAGAATTTAAAAGGAAGCGTGAAAAAACAACAAAATGAAAAGAATCCTATTTTATTATCATAGATATTAGACAGCAAAATAAAGAAATTAAAATATCATTTCCACATATATTTCATCATTCTTTTTTCCTTTATATATCTGTATACTTTTCCATATTTAAAGTATTCTTTATGTATGATTTTCCAGCTTCCCTTAAAAATTTAAAAACTGTTGTGCATAAAGGAATAAAAAGGGATCTTATAAAACTTATTCTTCTATATTCAGTTTTCCTTTAAGAAGAAAATTTTAAAAATGTGTGTTATACTTTATAATACCTCAAATCGAAAAAGGAAAAGGTACTATAGATGTAAAACTTTTGTGCAAATTTGTATTCAAACTAAAAAAATGTAATTTAATCATTTATGTTTGAAACGTTTTATGAAATGTATCTTTTGATCTATTATTGCTATTTTAAATTTGAGGAACTCAACTGAATGTAGGAAATTAATAATTAATAATGGAACTTTCACTTATGTTTAAGTAACGTAAAATGAAAACTATTTCTTAAATTTTCCCTTTATATGATTACAATTTATTAATCACCCTTTTTTTTATAAGATTTTATTATTTTTTAAATATTTTTATTTTTTATAAATCTAAATAGGAAACAGCCATTTAATTAGACGTATCCTTAAATCCACCTTTTTGCTCCTTTCACAAAAACTTCAACCTTCGTTATTATTGTCAAATAATTTATCTCTAACATATGATAAATAAGAAATCCACTTAAAAAAAGAAAAGTAAATGTGGATAATCCCTTATACACATTTGATTGCCCTTATAACCAGTATTTCAGCTTACAGTACATTAAAAAAATGACAAATAAAACATCAATGTTTATCAAACTTATCAACTCTTCTGTTGATTGTAAGTCAGGTGTTCTTTAAGGATGACTAATAAACAAGTTTACTATACGTCTAACCTATTTTACTTTCTAAAATATACATTTGAAAGAGCTTATAATACGTGCGGAGCACTTCAAAAAAAATTTTAATTAACATTTTTCTGACTTTATTAACTTACGTAAGGCAACGATTTTTTTCTCATTATTAAAATGTTTGAATTAAATTTCAACACATACTTAAGGCGATATGGTACCATCTTCCCAATTTTTTATTTTTAACATTTGATATTTGGTTTTAATTGTAGTTTATAAAGGGGGTTAATAATTTATAATAATGCCATGCAAAATATTTTTAATTTGTTGCAAAATGTTTGTAAAATTTAAATTTTTTGAACTTTTCTAAACATTTTTTTAATTCCTAAGGCTTTTTTAAATAGGTATCTTTTCTTTCAAAAATTTTTTTCCAAGTATCTTATAATATACTACATAAAATTGTGCATGGGTTTTTTTCTGCTGCTGATCTTTAATTTTTTATTAGTTTTTTTTATAATTAAACTTCCAAAAATTCTCAAAAAACATTAATTTTGATTTTGAAATTTTTTAGAAAAAGTACTAAACATGTTACAGCTAATTTCATGCACAGTTTTACAAAACATACATTTCAGAACATGTATAAAATATTTCAAACCTATACTTCAATTTTCAAAAAAGCCTTAGAGTTTTGAATAACAGTATATGTACAAAAATTCAACATGGAGAAACATGAGTTTGAAGTTTTCATTCCATGAATAACATGATATAATATTCATCGAATTATCTGAAACTTTTAGGAAATATTAATTAGCTTATTTAAAACTGCTTACCATAAGAAATTGCAAAAATGTAGAACAATTTGACAGTATACTGCCATAATGAATATATAGAAGAAAACGAATGAAAGATCAATATTTCATAAAATTTTATATTTATAATTATAAAAAAATTAAATGCACACACTTCAGAGATAATTCCATGCTCAGAGCTAATACACAACAAGTTCAAAAGATGTTTATGCTTTTATTTTTTATTTCCATGATTTTAAAAGCCTTCACAAATTAAATATTGTACACAAATGAAAGCAAAATCAAATGGCAATTTTTAGGTAAAATATATCAAAATCTAAGAACTGCTCTTCCCCCAATAAACAATTCACAAACTAGAATTTTTGCATGAATTGCACAATTCTTTCTTGAAATGGTTTGTTACTTCATACATAATGCCAGTCTCATTTACGCGCGGAAGTATAATAATTAATTCATTTTTATCAGGCTCTTTTCTAGCAGATAATCTGAAATGTGGGCGTGGTAGTTGCTGCCCAGCATCAAATATTGCTCCATAACTTGATAAAAATGCAGTTACAGCTTTGAAATTTTGCAGGCATGTTTATAAAGATTCGAGGTATCAAATAAGACAATAAAAATGTTCGACAGTTTAATGATTTTTAGGGTACTATATCGCCTTAAAACAATAAGTCGAAAAAACTCTTATAATATATAAAGTCATTTTAATACATTATATAACGGTTCAGTGTGACGTTTATTGAATTTAGTGCCTTATAAATTAAAAATACTAAATATATTTGGCCGGTGCTTATATTATATTATAAGTGTTACAGATAAACAATTTTATAAGAAAATGCATTCACTAATAATAAAAATAACTTAGTATTTAGTTTTACATTATTAATGAATCAAGTCGTTTAAGCTCATAAATTAACAAGAAAAGCACTTTAGGAATGACACAAAATTATAAGATGAGTAAAATTTAAGTTATTTGATTTCAATAATTTAATGTTGTAACTCGGTTAATTAATTTACCATATTAACTAAAAATTACTCTTATTTGGCAGTGCATTTTTTTCAGCTAAGTCGCAGTTAAATCTGAGTTAATTTATGTTCGTGTACAATGGTTGGACACTCAGAAAGCGTTGTGTTTATAATTTTATCTGTACCCTCTTGGCCCCAGTAGTGAAACCCTAAAAAATCAACAGTATAGAATTCCTTTTTAAAAAGAAGGTTATTTCCCGGTATTTCATACTACCTTAATTTCAGAATGCCATTATAATAATCCTGATACTTTTAAAAAGAATATTGGTGACATTTCGAAAAAATAATGCATTCAAGTAGTAGAAGTGATAAAACTACGCTTAAATATCAAACAATATGGGGTCTTTAATATAACACACACATTGGGAAAGTTATTTTTTTAAATATTGATTAATATGACTATTCTGTCAATTGATGATTTGATTTTTAGTTAATTGGATAAAACTGAATCACAGTACTAATATAATATTTAGATATAATGAATGGATTTTGACTTTATGAAAATCATTCATAAATCGAAAGAAATGATATAGAAAAATACTGAAAGGGTGCCGTTTTCACACTGAAAAATATGTACAAACATTTCATGAGAAAATACTTCCAAAACCAGCAACTTAAATGGAGATGAGACAATTTTATTATCTACCTTGATATTTCAGATGCAAATTTTCTGAGACAAAGTATACAACTAATCAGTTACTCGTTGTCAGATTTGCAGTTCTTTGGATACATTGTTAATTATCTTGTTACGACACTGCCACAGACCTACTACCATATTAGATGATTTCAAACCTTGTCATGCAGTAGGGATGCGTCACACAGGCTGATTACACCTAACCTTAGATCGCCACTATACACCACTAGTCCAAAAATACTAGCGCACTTCAACGAATTCATAATTGGGTGAGTGAGTGAGAGTTAATGAAAGCTCTAGAAGACTACAGTGTACGAATGCGAAGTAATATCGGACAATACATAAAAGATCAACTCCTCTAATGGCATCATTTTTTTCAATTTTTCTCCAGATAGTGTTTTCCATTCCTCTTCCCTTTAACCCCACAACATCGCAAAGTCATCTAAATTGACTCGTAATAGATCGTTATGGGTATCAGCAGTTTGAGACCCCTTAGTGTTTAGGGATGAATTCGTCTCATTTCTGTAGAAGTAGTAATCGGATCCGTGTTTAAATGGGCCAATGTAATTGCCTCATTCAACTTTATTTTATGGAGGCATACAGTCATTACCCCTGGTATGATGGAATGGAATGCTACTTCTACCAACAATAAGTCGTATTTTGTTATTCTGTGCACAAGTTTAACTGATCAACGATTTTTTTAAAAACATTTTGACGCTAGTTGAGTTGCATTTTATGGTCCATTACCCATTTTCCAATAAGATAATGCTTTACAACATGAATTTTTATTACTGTATACGAGAGATATCGCTGATGGATATTGTTATTCTGAAATCACTGTCAAATGACGAGTACGACACCTGAAATGGCACTCTGTTCTATAATATTCTATATCCCGACTCGGACTTTAAGACCGGAGAGTTTTAAATATCCCCTATCCCCCTAAGCAGCAAGTCTTTAGTGAATCAAGGATTTGACTCCATAACTTAAGAGAACAAAGCCAGTAATGAGTTCGCGACCATGATTTATCGAGTACCGAGGCTACATCTAACACTATGAAGTAAAAAAAATAATCATTTTCGCCACTTAAAGTCATTTAAATCAGCATTTCTCAAATTTTGGGGCACAAGCATATTAAAAAGTTGAAAACAAAAGATTATTTTTAAAAAATTATTAATTTACTGAAAGTAAACTCAATACATTCTGATATAATAAAAAAAATTAATACATACTAAGTTAAGAACATGTTTATAATAATTACCAGTACCCATGCGCTTGTCTCATATAAAATTATGTACACAAATTAACACTTATCTTGTTAATTTGTACATACATATACATATATTGCTCTCATTCGACCTATCCTTGAATATGGTGTACAGGTCTATCAGGTTGCCTCTGTTAGCAACCTTGATAAACTAGAAAGGGTACAACTCTCTGCTACCAGAGTCATAACTGGTCTCCGCAACAGCTGCCCGAGGGATATTGTTTTGTATGAAGCTGACTTGCAGCCTCTCAAATTACGAAGCAGATTCCTGTTGGCTAAATATTTTGCCAAGCTCATCAGTTATGGAGACCAGCATAGAACCTCTTGTTTTGTGCGCAGTTGGCACAACAATCGTCGCCTTAAGAGAGAAAGTCCACTTAGCTATGCTGAAAGCGAGGGATGGTTACATAATGAAGTAGAGTATGTCTCTCTGGCCCGCTCTATGGATGTTGCTGCGTCGTTCTATGAACGGGTCTTTTTTAACACCGAATTATCCTCACACACTAACAAGGGCACTCATCATCCAGAGTATCTTAGGCAGCTTGCTTTGGAGACTATTTATAAAGTCCCGTGTGATGCATTACAGATCTATACTGATGGGAGTAGGCGATGTTTCGGGAGGTGGAATTTTCATTAAAATGGGGAATGGTATTAGGATCTGCAAGAGATATCCTGACTTCTGCTCAGTATTTCGGGCAGAACTCTTAGCTATTGAGGAGGCTTTGAAGTTTTGCTATACTGAGAGTGTCAACACAGATATTTGGATATTGAGTGATAGCCGAAGCTCTATTCAGCATCTATCTGAATGGTGGAGGCATGGTGACAGAACGACAACGGGTATTATTCAGTTATTAAATAGCTTGAATGCTAATGTTAAGATCTTTTTTCAGTGGGTACCATCGCACGTGAATGTCTAGGGAAATGAGATTGCAGATGGTTTGGCCCGCGAGGGCAGCCATAAAGATTCTACACATGGTGGCTGCCTTACTTTTTCAGAAATTGCTACTCGGGTCAAACAAGATATCAGTTCCTCTTGGAGGCAGGCCCTCATGAATGAATGGTATGAAGGAAATCACCCTGGTGCTGCTTTACTTGGGACAAGCAATAGGCCTGATGAAACTTTTCTTGCTAGACTACGAAGTGGACATACTCGAGCTCAACGGCATATGTATTGTATTAAAGTTTACCCTTCTTGTCCGAAATGCAATGTGAACCAAGCCGCTGCTGCTCACATCTTTGCTTGTATTGGATGTCATAAGAGCCAGCTGTTCTCAAGTCCAACTACAGTTCTTGATTGCTTAAAAACTCACGGGTTCATGGACTTGATCTAGATGTCTCTGCCGGTCAAGTGGAATAAGAAACAACAACAACATAAAAATTCCCTTCACTTCTGATTAAAAGTTACGCGATTCGCTCCCCAATCTCTCCGTTTTCCTCGTAGATGCGCCTATGTGATGTATTAGGGGAAGAGGGTGGAGAGAAAAGGAATAAATAAAGAAATTTTCTGATATAAGTAAAACCTTCACAAACACTGTAAAGGTCCCTTTATTGCATTCCAAAGCCTTCGGAATAATTTTATGGTTATCAGTGTACACAAAAGATTTTATTTTGGAAAGACGTATATATACGTCCATGGCCTTTAACTCACCGGTAGAGAGAGAAGTATATATACGCTGGTGACACTTAAAAGGTTAAAGTGGTATTGTAGTTTTAGCGTCAAAGTATTGTATTACTGAATTGAATGTATGGAGAGGGGGAGTGAGATGAAAATTATGATTAAATATAAGGTCGCAAATATAAAAAGTTTGAGAAGCACTGATTTTAATATATAAACTTTTAAAATGTCTGAATTCAATAATTTACAATGGTTAAGAAATCGGCTAAAATTTTATATAGCAAACAGTTTATAACTTTTGGAAACATTAATTTAATACTAAACCATTTTTTATTGCAGTCTGCGCCATTCACGTAAATCAAATTACACTAGTGAGTACTTAGAAATATTTATGATGTTTTGAATAAGAAAATTCAGACATCTGTTAAAACAATGTAATTTCAAAATAATTAGCAAAACGGAAAGTACATTTCTAGTTTCATTTAATCTTTTCGAGGGAAGTGGAGTTTCAAATGTTACTCATTACGCATAATATAATAAATTTTACTCAGTAATTATACAGTACATATAATTAATAAAAGGTAACGAGATGAAAATACATTTCTCACAACTTGACAGTTCACATGGTTTTCTTCTGGACGTTGTAAAATACTTATTTTTCATTAATATTATTAAGTGAAGGCTGACTTGAAATAGCAAAATCTCTGTCGTTCTGTAAAGGATCATGAAATTTTGTTCAAATGAAATTACTATTTCTTCAAATAATATTACCTATTTTGAAGACTATACTTTTTAGAGATCTTTTTAAACTTTTATGCTATTCTCTTGTATATTTAGTTATCAGTTCAATTTCTGATCTCTACGTGTGTGATGTTGTAAATTATATTTATTAATATTGATTTGTTAGGTTTCATAAAATCATGGATTACAGTAACCTGCAGATTGGACTCATAGTGTAATTCCTTTATTTAAAAAAATTCAGTGCCTGGCAAATTTATAATGAAATATCTATTGGTTGAAATGATATTCCGTCGTACGATATTGTTATGGAGAGGAAAAGGAATTTTCAAATTGGTTGTCCCTGACTGATGACCCAAATGAAAGAATACCATTCGCACAAAAAATGCTGTCATGCTTAAGAAAGAAATTCCTCCACTTTTTCATCAAACACTGTTAGAACGAACAGCAACCATCCAAAGGGTAATGAATGAAGTAACTGATATTAGTTACAATAGTCAGGAATATTATTCTCAAAGAATTGCACAGGTCAAAGGTGGCCATAGTGTTCCATGGTTACTGACTCATTTTCCGAATCAAAGACGGGAAACTTATCTAGGTTCAAGGGAGTTGTAATTTTTCGGAACCTGACAAAGAGGAATTTTTGGTAATTTTGTTTTTATGAATGAATTTTGTATCAATCAATGCGATACATAAGTAAAAGAGACGAGCTAGAAGGGAAAACCCAATGGCATCAACTCCCACAAGAGAACTAAAAATACAGAAGTCTGCTGACAAAATCATACTGTCCGTTTTCTTTCTTTGTATTGTTGAAGAGTTCAAAAATTATCTGTGAAAGGGTCAGATCATCACATTTTTAGTACTGAGCACTACTGAGAAGAACATCTAATGATTTGAACGTCGGTGTGAATGGCGCTGTGAAATAGCGTGTTAGGATTCAAGAAGGCGTTCGTCTTCTTGACCTCAAAGTACCTGCTCATTCATCTCAATCTGCAGCTAAAAATCAAAGTGACGTGTTTTTAAATTTATATCATACCCTACTCACTCCAAGGACAATTTTTTATATTACCAGAAAGGAGAAATAAAATCAAAATGGTAGTTTGCTATATGGACGGGCTTTATATACATAAATTTGTCTACAATGAATAAATTACACTAGGTTGTTCAATTTCCTCTCTAAAGGCCCCTATTTTCAATTCCACCATCAAGCCCATTAAAGTTTAATAAGATTTGTGGGGGTGACCTATTTGGCACGTCTCCTTTACCATCTTGCCTACCTAAAGGTGTGGGGGGAAACAAAGCATCACCAACAACTTCCATAATAACTATTATTTTATTTCTCTTCAAACAAACTTAACCAATCACAAGTGAAACTACAAAAGGAAACCAAAGGAGTGATATATAAAGTGAGCAATCTAATATCAATGAAAAACTGTAAGTAAGCACGACTAAGGGAACTAGACATGGTGAACAAGATCTAGTGATTCGATAACTAAATCTAATTCAATCTATCTTAGATCCCAATCTAATAATTTAATATCTTAGTAACTACTTTCTTAACTCGTGCTATGTTTGTGAAATACTCAATAAAACATTCTAATATTCTCACCAACTTATCACCGCAACAGCTCTCCTGCTCCTTCTATCCTATATCTACAAAACCTATATATATATATATATATATATATAGACATTATATAGTCAAACTAATTTAAATATCAGAGTTTCTTCTTGAGAGACTGTGAATTAACGCGAATGCTGGCCTCAAAGTGCCCCAAAAGGATTAGTGAAATAATGACGCGTCAGATTATCTAGTTCCCTATATGTCCTTTAAGAAATTAATTTCAAAATCTTAAGCATCCATCCATTAACCCGAATATTTCTCTAATAAGCTGACATAATCCTGATTGGAAAATGCGTTGTCTTACAATTGATTGATATATAAACCCCAATATATTTAAATTTTACTGCAGAAATGTACAACAAATAGTTCGAAACATAAAATATAAGTGAAAAATTCGAAACACAAAAAGTCTTAAGCTATATAAAAAAAGTAATCATTCTTATATATTATCTAAACAATCAACATGCGTTACAGATAAACTCAATAATATGCGAGGGATAATCAGAAAATAAATAAAAACGAGTCTTACAGTAGTCGCATATGATGTGTAACATCTGACTTGTTATCATGGTAAATACGCAATAGTGACATTAATCCTGAAAGAAATGAATCGGTTATGACTGGAAAAAAATTCTATCGAATAATTATATTTTTAATGAAAATTTTATTTAATTAACACAAGGAGTAATGCAGTTTTTTTATCAAAATATTTATTATTGTTCAATTTGGGGGAAGAGCGGAGACAATAGATTTATGAAAACTAAAGTATGACACATATACTTGTGATTTCAAAGTATTTAAAAATCGTTGAAAAACGGCGTCAATAACAATACCACTGTTAGTTGTCGAAAATATTTCGATTAGTGTTCATTTCGAGCTTGAGTTCATCTTTCAGAAAAGCTATGAGAGGCTCAGCTTCTGGCAAACTGAAGTTAACGTTAAAATCACCACTCAAAATCATGAGAAAGAGTGATAGTTTTTTTTTTAAAAAAAAAGATCAGAACCACCTTTGATATACGGTAAAAGTACAAAATGCAGGAAATCTTTAATTTTTTTAACTGTTTGATTCGGAGAAATGTATGCGACCACCAAAATGACAAGATTTGCTGGTATGTGCGGTAGGCGGGCGTCTTAATTGCTACTACAGTTGGACCCCCAGACGAGGGTAGCGAAGTGACACCGTCAAGCGCATGCTTAAAAATTAGAAATATTAGAGAAAATTAAAAATACCCGTTTACTTAATTAGTGTTTTTTAATCCAAAAATCTTTTTAATCACAATTAAAAATATTATATTGACAGCGACAGGAATTAACCTCAAAGTATGAAAATGATAAGCACTTAAATATTTATTCAAATAAATCCATATTACTTACTCCTATTTTTTTTAAGAATGATGAGCTTTGTCAGTCTCTTAACAAGAAATATAATTGTTAATATATAGCTTACACATATATAAATATATCCTCAGATTTCACACACAACGAGCCCTGAGACGTTGACATTTGAGCGTAAGAGTCACAAGTTTATTCTGGATGAAGTCTAAGAAGACTTGCCGGTAGAGTTGGACCCCTAGACGAGGCTAGCGAAGAGACACTCCCAAGGCGCTGAATTGGTCAAATCAAACAGCACGCGCTTCCCCCGACTTCCTGTTACGCATTTCCGTCCCTTTTCACGAAATCACTCCAACAAATATCCAGCACCCGAGAGTAAAGATGTTACACATCAAAAAGGTTACAAGCCACAGCAATTGAAAACAGCATATTGTGGAGAAATTTTGTTTCCCCAGAATGGAGACATATGGCGCTACTTGTCATTCAGAAGTTTTGCGGATAGGTAGTGAAAGTTCACAGACGGTTCAGGACGATTGAAATGGCAAGAGCTAAGGAAATTGGTCTCGTTTGGAAGTTTCAATTTTTATGGGCAAAGAATGTGTCCGCATCTGACATTCACAGTCAAACCGTGGAAGTTCATGATGAAGAAGCAATGAGCAAACGGCATGTAGCGGAATAGTGTCACTCTTTTCAATCAGGAACATAAGATGTCAAAAACCGTAATATGGCAAGAAGCGGATGGCCTAGTTCTTCATCGACAGAAATCTACAGAATCGAATTGAAGAAATGATTCAAAACATATGTGAAATCTCGTCAGAGCTGGGACTCAGCTGTGGTAGCGTGCAGCATATATTTTCTGATGCGCTGCGATATTCCAAGACAGTGCTGTGAAAACATACGCCGAGACCACGCTCAATGAACAGGGACATGATTTCTACCCAGACGGATTAAACAAGTTAGTTCTTCGTTCTGATAAATGCCTAAATAGACTTGAAGATTATTTCGCAATGTGATAGGTAAGAATGCCTCTTAATTTCATTTTGTGTTTCCTACCTATTGTTAATAAATATGTCTTTATTCGACTTACAACATTTTTTTTCTGATCACCCCGTATAAGAAAGGTATACTTACTGTTCCTAAAATAAGCGAATACATAAATGTGAAGCAAGCATCCTTTCACTGAAGTAGAAATTATAACCTTAACTTAACTCAAAAAGCTATGTAAAACAGATAGAATAAGGCTCACGTTTGATGAAACTAATATAAACAGTTCGAACAAACAAAACATCAAAAACTCTTACACTGAAATACAAATGGCAAATTTAATACACATGAAGATAAAAAAAAGTGTCTAAAACATTTAAAATAGGCGTAAAATAGGCGTAATAATCAAAAATATATATTGGATAAATTTAATTTAGGATTTCTGGAGAAATACAAAATAGGCTTCAAAATAATATACATCAGAAAAACTAAAAATTGAACATAATTACATAATTCATAAAAACTTTGTCACGGGTCTATCCGGATTCTTCTAACTAACAGTCCTTTTGTGGAAAAATGGCAGAAATATATTGAAAGTTTTCCTTCGAAGAAGATGTGAGTATGTAAATAAGAATTGTATATATAGATCAGGGATGGCGAACCTTTTTGAGACGTGGGTCAAATTTTGTCCATATTTTTTATTACTATCTCGTGGGTCACTAATGCCCACTTGCCTCAGAGTTAACCTTAAAAATTTCAACTGAGTATTTTTTAAAAACTAAACATCTACTATCTCGTGGGTCACTAATGAACACTTGCCAGAGTTAACCTTAAAAATTTCTACTCTGAGTATTTTTTTAAAACTAAACATCTGTATAAAATTGCTAACTCTTGATTTTGTGCCTACATGTTTGTGGATATGTTGATGTGTAGTATGTGGTTGAATTAGAGTCTACTGAGATGTTGCTCATTGTTACCTTTTTTATCATTGTGATTAGAGGGTTGCTATTAACATTTTATTATGTTCTTTTCAAGATACTTCACCTTTTAAATAACTATGAATATGAAAATTAACAAATTTTATGTGACTGGCAATTTGTCATACCTTGGTATGGCATTGCTCGGTGGTACAGTATAATGGTATCTGTGCCATCGTCATACACTTACCATACAGTAGAGCCCTTATTTTTCTGATTTGGTATATATTTAGGTATGTCTTTGGTGAATTATGGATATGGGCACAAAAATTCTGAGTTAGCATATAAAAAAACTAAAAAATTTTTAGAAAATACAAAAAAATGTGTGAGTTTTTCTGATATTCATGATTCTTTTATTTACCCTTATGATTCTAAACCATATGTTGCTAAGGTTTATAAAACTAGAATAATTTTTTGGAACTCCAAATATAATAGGAGATTATCTCATATGCCAGAAAATAAAATTAATATTTTGAATGGTAGAGATGAAGTTCAAAGAGATAGGTGTTATGGTAATATATCTGAAACTAAACCTTTCAAAGATATCCATTGTCTAAAACTTAAATTCAGGTCTTGCACTGACAAAAGATGCAAGGCTTGTATCATGATTAGTAATGAACAGTTAGATATGAATTCGAGATATATATTTTGTAAAACCTTTAATTGTGTTTACAGAATGTTATGTAATGTGTGTAAATTCTCTTACATAGGGCAGACCTCGAATACTATCAATATTAGACTAAATCAGCATAGATCTGATTCTAAGAGATTTGAGTGTAAAAAAATCAGAGTAAGGTTGAGATCGGGCACTTTAACAAACATGGATTTAATGACATAGGTGTACACATACTTAAAATAGTGCTAAATACCAAACAGAGATTGTGGTTTGAAAACTTTTGTATAGCTGCATTTAGAACATTTTATCCTTATGGTCTGAATATTATCTGGAACAACAGAAATATTTTGCCATCATTTAAACAAAAATCTGAAGAGTCATTATATATTCCGAAATTCGATAAATCTTTTGGTAACAACATTAAAGTTGGAATCTCAAGAATTTCAAGACCTAAGCGTGGAAAGAGAGTTACAAGAAACAGCACTACTCTCAAGAGGTCTATGTTGGAGTTAGCTAATAAATTTGATGGTAACTTTAATGCAGGCTTAATTAAATCTTTTATGTTTGGAATGAATAAAACAGAAATTAAAATTATGACAAATATTTTAAGCAGATGAAAGTTTTTGGATTCCCATAGTATGCATATGATTAGAGATCTTAATAATTATCTAGTACAAAAAATGAATATCAAATTAGATGCAGTAGAAAATTACACTACAGAATATTGTACCATGTTATTTATGAATAAATCCTTTAACAAAATTAATTTTTCAGGTATATTTCAGAAATATCAATCCTTTTTTCCTATTAAAAATATTATTATTAAAAAGGCTTTCAAATATAACAAGAAACTTGGCAGATTTATTTTCAATTATAATCAAATTTCGGAGCTCCTATGTCCGGAGCAGTGTAAATGCTATTTGTATTGTGATTATATCGATGAATATCATCAGCACGTTGTCACTGGAGACCTTGGCATTGTAAAAGATGATTTATTGAGAAATTTTATGGAAAAAGGTACTGGCTTTAGACTTATGATCACAAAAAATAAATCCAACGTTGTAAAACAAATCACAAGAGATTTGGATACTTTCTACCTTAAAATGGCTATTAAATACGGAATGCCGATAGAAGCATTCAATCAATTTAGATCTCTTGTTGCAATAGAAATTGGAAAATTGGATTTCAACGTTGAAAATGAAATTATGTATAAAGACCTTAAAGTATCGATAGATAATATTCAAAAGGATTTCGTGATAACTTATGTTGATAAAGTCTCTGCTAATTATGCAATAATATGTAAATATTTTTATAGTAAATTATTAAGTGATCATATTTTAAAGAATAATGCATTTCAAAAGTCAATTCACAGCAATAGAGAAGATGATAATCGTCTTTTGGCTTTAAACATTCATCTCAAAACTATTAAATACCCACGAATTTTTTTAACACCAAAATTCCACAAAAATCCAATAAAACTTCGTAGTATTACTAATGGGTATAATACATATATAACGAAGTCTGGGAAGATTTTACAATCCCTTCTTCAAAATACTATCGATAGCTTTCAACACACAGCAATAATTAAAAATAGCTTAGAGATTGTTAGAGTCACGAAGGATATGACAGTTTTTTCCATGCACGGCTTTGACTTCGAGGACCTTTTTAATTCTATTGATATAGATGATATGATTAGATCTATCTTATCTTTATAAGTTCCACTTATAAATAAAATGTCCCTTAATAAGAGGTAAACATATGAGGTCCATATTCAAAGCGATCTGTACCGATATTAATTGTGCCGGAGTATTATTATTCACAGATGTACCTTACAGAAAGTACTACTGTATTTATATGTTATTTTAAGTCTTACAAAAATACAAAATAATTCGAAGTTAAAAACATAATTACCTGTTGCTACTTTAACCGAGTTTAATCTAAAAGAGAAACTTTTTCAGCAGGCCACAATTTTATTGAAATCAACTTTTTTGATGGTAGGGATCACAAAAGTTTGTTTTAACTTCGAGTTTCAAGAGTAAAACAAAACCATATGTGGCTCACACACTATCTTCTAAAAACTTTTATTACCTTTGCCCCCTCCCTTCAGTTAGCTGACACTGGACATTCTTATTGGTGGAAGAATGTCAGTAATGACCCCAGTCCGAGATGGGGAGAAAGTTATGGAAGATGGTATAAACATATCAAATTTCATGATTTAACATACACTGCGGTCTCGAACTCTTCAAGGTTCAACATAACAGGAAACAGACATTTAACTTACCCAGTAGAAAATAAGAAACGTTAGATGTGAAATACCAGAATCTCAATACTAAATACAAGTATATAACTAGAAATTGCAAAAAAGATAAATCAAATACTTATTTAACAATAAATTCTGTTAGTAAGCCAGTCAAAAATTTAAATGTTCATGTGAATACAAATTATTTTTAAAGAGATATTTATAAATGTGGAAGGTAAAGAGTAACTCTTTTTAGGTGACATAATTTTTAATTGTAAATAAAAGCAGAATTTTGAAGAACTGCCATTTGCCGAACATTGCTCTACGCGAAATATTTCGTTTTGTGCCCATTTGTCACCCTTAACACAGTAGTGTAACGGAAAATACTAGCCCCCCCCCACACACACGAAAACTCATGTTTGTGGCCCCGTCCAACTACGTACTTTGCTTCAGTCAAGCTTTGGGCCCCCTAGGATCCCCACAATGCGGGGGTGTACGTTACGCCACTCCTTTATTGTCACCCTGATATCCATTCCCGAAAATACATCAAAATTTCAAAAAATTTTAAAAACAAATTATTTTTAAATGAAATTAATAATAATTATATAAAATAAGGAAAATACTGTTTTTTCCCCTTCAATTTTCGATTCAGCTTCGACTCATAAATTTTTAGATTTTTGAAAGTGTGTATATGTATTAAAAATGTATTAATAAAACGGAAAATTGTTTAAAATAGTAAATATAATGCAAATACATTTTTATCCATGCTCCCTGCGCAATTAGCATAGTTTTGTGAGGCAGACAAAAATTTTAAAATCTACATTAATACTCCAATGAATTCTCCCAAATGTTTTGATGAATAATTTTCTAATGTAGCTAATAACGAAATCTGCAGAAGGAAGTATTTCGAAGGAATAAATAATTACAAATTCAAATACAAAAGAATTTACATAAAGTGACATATTTATTTATCCTAAACTATCTTTATTTTGCAGATGCTGTCCACCTTGATTTTTTTTATTTTCAACGTTATCATATACAAGGATAAATAATCTTTCCCCAAATTAAAAGCTAGAATGTTTTTTAATGACATTGATCCCTTTTAGGAATAAAAGCAAAACTTGTTAATGACAGAAAATTGTTGCAATTAAAAATCTCGAGAAAAAAAAACACGATTTAAATTAATATTCCTTTACTGACTCACATGTGCTTTAGAAATATAATCATTCGAAAATAAATCAATTAAGAGATAAATATTCATATACATTAATAATTGAAAACTTATTTGCTGCTGAAGTAACGATTACATACGTTAAAAATATTAATTATTATATTTAAGAGATTTTATTTGTATAACTAATTTCTAGTTTATGGAATTGCTATATTAATGTTACATAAATATAAATAAATATTAATGTAAGAATCTCACTCGAAAGTTTGGTTAAGAAAAATAATGAATACGAAAAAGTTTTGCGAGATTGCTTAAAAATAATCTCCCCAAAACAGTTTGGTGGTTCATTTCCTTCTTCAAATTGCTAATTCAATAAAATAGCTCATAATAAGGACAAGCATCCGAAAAAAAATTTTAAAAATTAAATAAATAGTTTTAAGTACAAATACTTGCGTTATCCACATAAATCAAGATCTCGGAACTTTGATCAGATTGGTCGTACTGCTAGATTACAAAATGCGATTCCTTTAAAAACTAAATGCTTTTAGTTGACGAAGCGATGTTCGATAGACAAGAATTGATTTGGTCAAATAGTTTTAAAGATTTACTCTTTCCCACGACAAGCTGAAAAATTTTTTGACTCTTCGTGGGTGTTACTTTTCTTTTATTACACACTTACCCCACAGCTGGGGTAATGAAAATTCCTCCGTTCGGGGTGAACGATCGCAAATTGCCTCAGTAGGGTCAGCTAAAATTTATAGCCGAGGTTGATATCCCTCGTCCAGTAAAAAATAGCTACTTCTTGGATTACTTAAGCCCCGTGCCATTCCTGGGAATACAAAAAAAAAATACGGAGATCTGACGATTTCCCAGGATACCCTTTATATCAGAGCAGAAAAAATCTTGTCTACCTGTATCCCGAGGTCAGGTGCCCATACACTTGCAAAGTCAAATCATCACGTAATACAATTTTTATTTTTTTAAGAGATATAACCGATACAAATTTTACCAGCAATGGTCGACTTTTCAATTCAGTCTAAAACAAAACAAAAATTATGTTTCACATTTCCAAGGTGTAAATAATAATATTTTAGAAAATAATTTCATTCAAATTTTTTCGTACCAAAAAAAATGTATTTTTCAAATACGGTTCAAATGCTACCCCTGTCCACGTTTCCAAAGTGTAAATAATAATAGAAAATAATTTCATCCAAATTTTTTCGTAACAAAAGAAATGTATTTTTCAAATACGGTTCAAATGCCGCCCCGGGTATTTTTCGGCCCTAAAGCCGCCCCTGTCCAAGTTTCCAAAGTGTAAATAATAATAATATTTCAGAAGATTATTTCATCAAAGTTTTTTCGCAACAAACAAAACAAAAGGTACTTTTCAAATTCGGCCCAAATGCCACCCCGACCATGTGTCGGGTTCTTCCGGTCCTAGCACCGACCCTGGTTCAACACTGGTACAGGCGCGCCTTAAGTGGCGTGTCAAAAATTGCTAGTATCAAGAATAACAAACATGCGCGTCACGTCTCACAAGGTGAAACAGAGAGGGGACGATACCAGTGCTATGGAAGTCTCTTTCTACAAACATAACTGAACAAAACGTTTCAAAAGTGTATTTCATCCGAAGAAAACACTTTAAATATGGTTATTTGCTTTGGTTTGTCGATTTTTTTTCAACAAAAAATAAACAATTTGATATTTTGTAAACACACTTTTGCTTTATTTCAAATACTACATATTTTCATATACATTTGTTGTCATTTGCATTATTTTTAAACTGCAATGATCAAACCTAAGGTTAGAGACAGCATTTAAATTGCTTTTGTGTCAATGCAATGACTGAAAAAATACAAATAGAATATAAATAATCCACACAAATTAGAAAATCTAAATAAACCCGCGTAAACAAACAAGTGGTTTCCTAGCAGTCGTGGGTCAGTTAAAAATCTGGCGTGGGTCAGTGTCTGACCCACGGGTTATAGGTTCGCCATCACTGATATAGATTAAACTTTCGAGTTAAAGTAAGAGAGGTTAGACTGCCACATAGCTAGCAGTGATATATAAAACGTGAAGTGGGGCGTAGATACTTCGTAGCTGATTATAGTAATATTAAAGTTGACAATTTGTCAATTAGGAATCAAATTAAATTAGGTAGCTAAGAATTAGAAGATATTGCATAGACGCAAGTGATCTGCTTATTTAAGGTCTTCTCGAATCTCGTCTACCTCACTATTGCTTTCCATATTTGGTATTTGAGTGCTTAATAGAATTTGTGTTGTTATTCTCATCTGAGAATAAATTGGAGTTATATTGACTATGGCTAATCTTCCTTCCAACACCCTCCCTCACTCTAAGGAATGAGACAACTTATCCCTCACAACTTGGTTTGGAAAGTATCCAAAGGAGATACCTCAAATCAGTTTAGCTCCGGAACAAATTGAAAAAAATTGCTATATTATATTTAATTCAAGAAAATAAATAAATAACACCGTCGTAAGCAATGCGAAATCATGAACTGAAAAATAGACGTTAACTAAAATTAAAAGAGATAAATCTAATCGGTTTAACTTACAGTTAGTTTTAAAAAATAAAATGCTTTCAACTTACAAAAAATTTCATCAGAATATCTTAAAGCAGAATTATAAACACACTTTTATACGATGAGTTATTCGAGAAACAGTTGTGATTCTGCCACAAAGAACGTATAAGCGAATAAGTACATAGATAAGTTAATGTAATAATTAAAAAATGTAATAATCCCTAAAACCCATTTCGTGTCCATAGATATAGACATGAGGTCATATGACATTACATTGCAAAAGTTATTGAAATTCGCTTGAACATTCAGTTTTAAAAAATTTAAAGCAAATTTCGAGAAAAAGTTTTTGAGGTAGGTGCATACCATCATGACAGTTTCAAAACGTCATAAATAACTTTTATCTGTGTCTTTCTATTTTTGTACAAAATCAAACTCACACACACACACTATTAAACTCTTTATATTTTATTACCATAGATAATTCTATATACGTTTGTGAGAGTAGGTGTGGTATTCTACTTCTGACTTTTAAATGAGTTTAAAATCATCTTTTGTATTTAAAACAGTTTTTATTTTGCAAAGAAATAATTTATGCCTATTATTATTTTATTCATTTAAATTATAAGTGCATTTTTATTATTTCAATGAATTCTGAAAATGTTTGCTATTCATTATGCACTTGAGCATTTTTTTAAACTTTGAAATCAATAGAAAAATTTTATTATCTTTTTTTCAGTTGAATTTTCTAAATTTGAGATACATTTTTCAAGATGCTTTACTGAAACAACTAAATCCTAATTTTAAAATAATAAGCAACGGAAAACAGATTGCCACTTGTTAAAAGAAAAGACGTCTTCAAGAAATATGATTAATGTCTTTATCTGTCCATTAACAGAAGAAAAATGTGTCAGAAGCATAATTAGTTCAACTTTTCATTTCGATCCTATAGTTACTGAAACTGTAAAAAGGATTGTTTATTATTAAAAAAACATAAAATTTTGTCATATGAGCTTGATATTGTTAAGAAAACTGAAATAATCACTTTTTTGTTTGAAAAACTGTTTCATCATATCAGATTTAGTAACATATTATTTATCATCTTATAACTCAGAAACTAATGCATGGAATAAAAAGAAATACTTAAAATTCAAGTGTTCAAAATACATCACTACCTATGTTGTAAGTGAACATCTAAGGCTGAAGAATTTCTTCATCAACTGAAGTTATTTCGTTATTTATTTACGAGGTACAGGTGCAGTTAATTTGTATCTAGCAAAACATACACCTGGTCAATATTACGATGACATAATGATAGATAAAAATGTATTTCTACAGATATGTTTCCAATATTTAGGGAACATTATTTTGCGAATGTATTTCGCTACATGTGTTTGCTCTCTTTGCATTTGGCTTAGGATTCATGAGAATGCAAAATAATTTGGTTTTATTTTTTTAAAATTCTATACACATTCTCTTTCTTTTAGTAAAACTTGCCTGAAATATACATGTTTAAATTCTTGTTTTTATTTCAGTATTTGAACTAAGGAGTTGGTGAAAAAAAATATTTTGAATAATTTATTGGATTACGCTAAATATCGAAGCAAAGTAATAATTTTTTAAAACTTCTTGGACCAAGAGTATCAATGTGCTTAAGTGCACAACATTGGT
Organism: Trichonephila clavata; assembly: GCA_019973975.1. Classification (NCBI taxonomy): domain Eukaryota; kingdom Metazoa; phylum Arthropoda; class Arachnida; order Araneae; family Nephilidae; genus Trichonephila; species Trichonephila clavata. The sequence continues at coordinate 191,289 of BMAO01002415.1, forward strand.
TCATTTATTGCTCGAGACAATTTGCCATGTTCTTATTTGGTATAAGAGTTTTAAATAAATGCCTAGTTTTAGGATAAGATATCATGATACACGTTACTGGACTTGGCATCCTCGTCAGTCTGCTGTTGTTTTTGAATTCATTATAATTTTTTTTGTCTTTGTTTGGAGCATTTTGTAAAAGGATATGATAGTATTATAATTCTCACTAATTTTTGAATTATGTCCCATTACAAGTACTTCATTCTGATGTTTTTGTTATTGATACTTTTTTTTATAATAAGAATACAAAAAGACATAAGGACAGTCAAATAACTTATGGATATACGAGGTGCTAAAACTGGTAGTTATTTTTTTCCTTCATTTTCAGATATATAGTTGAATAGTAACCCTTTCCAAGTGAAAAATATATTTTAAAGCATCTTCTTCGAATAAATGTTTTATTACAGAACCACTAAATATTATATTTAATATTTAGATTAAGATTATCTCTGGTGCATGTAGAAAATATCAACTCATTTTTTTCGTGTTATTATATGTGTGAATATGTTAGAAAATGATAAAGTAATATCCATTTTATCAACTTCATTTAAAACCCTTATGTGTGTCTCCTACCCTATTTCATATTTATGTTTAAATTTATTCTGTTATATTCTAAGAATTATTCATTTTAGGCTTAACAAGCAGAATCATTCATCAACTGATGAGAAGCAAATATTGACACACCCCCACACATTTCACAACCCATTTATCCTGAAATGTAGCGTGTATTCCATCAAAACAGACAGAACATGAGCTCCAGCATCGATTACCCAGCAAGTGATTTCTTCTGAATGCAGGTCTGATGTGTTACGGGAATGACCGATTTACAAACTTGTTGCATCTAATCTTTTCTTTTAAATGAAAAAAAAAATATTTGGTATAACTTCGTGTTATGTTATTGTAAAGATTTAGAGATGTATATCGTTCTTTGTGAATTCAAAATAACATTTCTCTTGTATTTCATCACTTCTTAAACGGTTAAAATGTGAACACATTTTAATCTTTTAAGGTTTACATTTAGGAAAATAATAAAAAAAACGTAGATAAGCTTCTGACTTCAGAGATAACTCACTTTTTTATATTAGTTACTTACACTTATAAAATGTATTCAATATTAAAAAGATTATTGTGTATATTATAAACGTTTCACACATTATAAATGAAATATAACGCATTTTTATACTGAATAATACACTGAATATATTACTTGTGAAAACATTGAGTGCAGTGTTTTTATGTAAGAAGTCATATTGCTTACAAAATATCTTTAAAAATGCATTTTACATACTTCAAGAAAAAAACATATTTTTACAGCTTTTAAGACACCAGGTACAAATGTGATGTAAGAAAATATAGTTCTAACAACTTTAAAAACACGTTAATGAATCTCATAAACCACATTAATCTCTATAAAATACACAGACACCAATCACAGACATTATGGATATACAAAACTAATTAAAATTTAAGCATAACTAGACAACTGTAATTGTGTTCTACCATTAGTTATAATAATTAAGAAACTACTAGTATACATTCAGGTTAAACAATTTTTTGACTGCGTCGTAGATAATGGTTTTTCAAAGTGACTCGGGTACATAACGATATTTTCGTGAAATGCACAATATTAAGGAAAGATCAAGAATAATATTACAAATAAATACCAAGGTTCTATAGATTAAAATAGCAAGGCAACATAGAATAATTACATAAATTCTTTTTTCGAAACTATATATATATAAATGTAAGATTTTAACTTACCTGCGAGAAAAAGAAGGAGAGGGAAATCAACGGCCTATTTCAATCATTCTTCGTGCGTCTTTCTGAAAAAGGTAAGAACTTTATCGAAATTCGTCACTTTTTTATGCATGTTGAAATTAGAGACAAATTAGACCAATCTTGATGAAGTTAACAACTCTCGATGGTCTTTTTTAAACTGTATCCTTTGTTTAATAGATTAAGCATATGGTTAAAATACAAACGATTGTTTAAGGGGATAATCAAATCAAGAGCTAAACTGTTGCTCTGTTTTCAATTAAATGTAAACCAGTACATATATGTTATCTGATATTCCCAATCCTAATCCAATCCCTTTTCTAGAATGTCGGAATAAAAAAATCAGCCGAGGGATGCCATTTTCAGAAAAGAAGTGAAGTCTGTTAGTTTGTTATTAACATACAAATGTAAGGAATGTATTGGTTAGAGTTAAAATAAATATATGTAATATAACATTCATGGACAAAATCCCCCTTTATAAACGATAGCAGTAGGTTTATAACATTGTGATATTATAGAATCTTTTCATTCAGCAAATGAATGAAAAGGGTTGATGACTAAATTTTTGAACTTGATCTTTAATTATAGAACCATTTTGAGCGTTGTTCAATGGAATGTTGCATTGGAATTGACAATTGGATATATCCCATATATAAACACATGCCTTGTGTTTTAGGAGTGCTTATGATGCGATGAGAATCAGAGATTCACAAGTATTTGTTACACGAACAATGCACCTTCTGTATTTAAAAATAAATCTTTCATGTAATGTATAACGTGTTCTGGTCAATTCCAGAATGACTTTGAGTAATTCCTGGTCTTTATGCTACATAGATAACTTAAGTTAGGATATATATATTCTTAGGTGTATTCACCAGATATATTTCAATCCCGATATTGAAAATTTATCTCGATTTTTATGAAAAAACAAGATATCAATCATTGGCATGGCCAAGTAATTTTAGCACGTTTTTCACGTGTTGTATTTTACAATAATGCAACTAATGAACTTTTTACTAACAGAAAGTAGTGTATTATACTTAAAGAAAAAATTTAATTAAAAAAAAATTAAAAATTGTTAAATTTAAATATGATTCGGCTCAGGTAGGGCACAAATGCGACCAAATGCCGAAAACCCGAGGTCAATCGGTTGCTTATTGGCTGAGAAAAAGGTACGAAAAATATTGAACGAAGACAAAGATGAGGACGAAGACGAAATTTGCGCCCTAATAGCGCTTGTTTTACACTACGTGAAAAACGCGCTAATAATGTAGTTTATGTGAATTGTGAAAAAATAATAAAAGGGTATATGAATATAACTTTGCGTAGTTCAAAAATGAATAATTTATCTTCCAAATGCATTTTCCAGAAGTTTTTCTCGATTTTTTGCAGATAAATATCAAACACAGAATAATAATTTAAAATAATTATTTCGATCATACAACATTATAAAAGAACAATATAGAATTAGTATTACTCACATGATGATTATTTTAAACTATTATTATTTTCTCAAATGAATACTTCTTTCCTTAAAATGAAAACTTGGGAAAAAATTAAACAAACACTGATTGTTATTAATATTATATTGATATAAGCGTTACATTATGTCATTTAATACATTTAAATCTCAAATAATTTATGTTTTCATTAAATCATCGATAATGGGACCAACTTTCTAATAATAAATAATTTGTTAAATGTAGTCATTATTTTGTAATCTAGATTAAAGTTGAATTTAATTTTAAGCATTCTACTGAATAAATGCGCAATGATCATAACAAAAGAGCGTAAAATATGCCATTATGGATGGAATCTATAAATACAACATGTGAAAAGTGTTGTACTTTGAAAACGATTGATTGATTGTTTATTCATGCCATATAGAAGCTTCATTAAGGCTATTTGCGATGAACAGCGATATTTTTGGTCGCGGTCAAGTAATGAGGACGACAACTGAGCTGGAAAATCTTCCCTGCCACGCTAATGTGAGTATTCAAAGCCTTGACAGATTTAACTCATGTTGCCCCTTCTCTAAGGCGTATTTTTAGCTGCTCCAGGACATGAGTGCCGAGAAAATGCCGACCACCTGTTCAATATCTTTACCACTCCAGTACAGAAAACACATTTTGAAGATCAAATGGGAGATTTAAATCATTCTAAAAATGAATCAGAGAGGGAAGTCCATTCTCGAACAAGGACTTATCACAAAGATTCTGAAGCAAGGAAAAATTTAAAATTCTTTAAAGTCTGTAATATATATCAATAAAGTTCAACGTTAACATTTTAATTAATGCTTCAAATTTCCTAATTTTTCATTATGACTCAGTGTTTGAAGAAAGGCTGGGTATTTATTTTCATTTTTATATTCAATCAAGTTGCAAATTAAAATACTTCCTCAAAATATTCAGAAAGTATCTTATTATTTTAAGAATATTTCGTTTCCAATTAAAGTAATTAATTTATGAAAAAAGAAATAATGACGAAGACAATTTTTTTAAATAATATATTCACATGATATAATCTTGACTCCTAAAACATTTTTAAAAAACGTGTTTCTAAATATACAGCAATATAAAAAGATTCAAAACTACAGAAATATTATGCATTTGAAACATTTTTGTAAGTTTAAAATAGATCTAAGGAAACCTAATACTGATTTAAGCTAATGAAATTTTAAATAAGATTAATTAGTACCCAGGAAATTAATTAATGTCTATTTTCCTTGATTATCTAAAATTTTAAAATTAACATATTTAGATCTAAAAATATGCATATATATGTAGGAATTGGCGTTTTTTTTCATTAATAGAAAAAAATTTTGAATTTTTATAAGTTTCTGATTATTAAATTAGAAATTGGAATGTGAAATTCGGAATCTAGTGAATGATGAGACCAGTTTGATGTAGCAATTTTAGTGAAATTTGTATGACAATTTATTGAATTATATTAATTTTAATATCTAATTTAATTCACTTTCCAATGTTTCTGCACTGTTTTCTTTATTTTTTTAAATTGTAAAGTCTTCTTGATTTTTAAATCTTTCTATTTCATCTTACAAGCAGTAGATAAACAAAAACTACAACATAAGTTCTACTGCAAATAGAACTTATTTTTAGTAAAAGAAAAAAGGATTAAGATACTCAGTAGGAAATTTCAATCTCTTAAGCCATTAAGATTTTTTTTTCTTGATTTTGTATTAATGGAATTCAAATTCACGCAATCCATAAAAGAGAAAATACTCATACGAGGGTCACTCTGAAATTTTTGAGATACTCCTGGGTTTTTTAAGTTATATTTACAAAATTTTAGGAGTATTCTAAGTAATCTCCTTCAGCATCAATGCACTTTTGTAGACCAAATTTCTACAGATTTAATGCCTCATAATATTCATTTCTTGGAATTGATGTAAAAAATGCATTCATAACTATATCAATCTCTTTTTCTGAATGACATCCACCGACATCTAACATCCACTTTAAGTTCTTTTTTTAGATTAAAAAATAACCAAAAGTCACACATAGCTAGATCCGGAAAATGAGGTGGATGATCTATCACTTTAATTTGTTTTTGTTTAAGAAACTCAGATGTTCATCCGGCTGTATGGGACGATGCATTGTCGTGGTGTGGAATTATTCCCTAACATTAGCTTCTTGGAAAATTTCTGGACGACATTTAGGAGTATACCAGTTTGCTGTTACTGTCTGCTGTCCTTCCAACTTGATGGCCTTCAGAAGTACGGGGCCGATCCCGTACTTCTGAAGAATACGGCATGCATTACTTTTTTTCATTGCTCATTGTCTTTTCACCGTTGTTAACGTGGGATCACCTTCAAAGACCAATACTTTGCTTTCTTGACGTGTTGGAACGTCTAAAAACGACATTTAAGTTTCATCACCCATTACAATTTTAGAAATCATGCGATGGCCACCATCATTTAGAAATTTAAGGTTTTTTTTACTGATTCTGACACGCTCCTCTTTTTGGTGCTCAGTTAGATTAAGGGGAACCTAATGGCAAACTATTTTTTATGTATGTAATTCTTCACGAATAATTTTGTATACGGCTGCGGATCCAATGTTACGTTTACTTCTTTACATTTGGTAGGTACAGCGATTATCTTCCATTTACATTTTTCGTACGACAGACACATTATCCAAGATTACTGCCGACTGCGGCCTTCCTGTGTGTTCTTCATTCTGAAGAGAATTCTGTTTACTACAAAATTCTTTAAACAATCTGAATGCAGTAGCAATACAGGGAGATTCATCCCCAAATGCTAATTTCAGCCGTTGAACTCACTCCTCTTGATTTAATCCAGCTTTAAAATCATGGAAAATCATAGCACGGTAATGTTCTCGCGTCAACTCAATTTTCTCTTCTGTCTAAAATTTATTCCATGCTCAACAATTTGAAGTAAATCAGTAAAAATTCGTCGGATGTGTTAAAATACTTTGAATTTTCAAATTACACCATTAATTTTGTTTTTTAACTTCTCGTCTGCGCGTACCTCAAAAATTGAAGAGTTATCTTCGTATTAGGAGTTTGGATCATTTTAAAATATGTTTTTTTTTGTACATTGTTTCAAAATGTATGTTTCGAATTGTTGTAAAATGACGAAGCAAATTGTCTAAAAATTTTCTTTAAAACTATTTCATACGTACACTGGGAAATTTTTTAAAGGTTTAATACCTTAATTTTTTTTTTGGTTTGTATTTTCAAAATATAATACATATTTGTCATTCCTGTAACAATTAAATTTACTGAATCAATTTCAAAAGTAAGCTATAAAACATTTCAAGTGTTTGTCAACAATAAAATCAGGATCAAAGAGAAACATATATTGTACTAAAAATGAAAAATTAGACGGTTTGAATAGCAATTTTAATTTAAGACCTCGATCGAAAAAATAAATTCTGCTGTAAATGTTACCTCGAAAACACTCCGATAGATAATCCTATTCATGCTTGAAGGAGGCGCAATAGCTCTATAGAGAATTTGGTAAATCGTGTAGTTGGTGAACTTTTTATCTCCTTGCATATATATTTAGAAAATAGTAGTCCTGTGGGTGTCTTATACAAAGATAAGTCCAAATATAATACAGGAATTTAATAATTGCGTTAAATGGTAAAATGTTTGAGTAAATGTAGTTTTCCACATTATTTGTACATTTCTACATTAGAAAAAAATTAAACCTTTATTGAACTTAAAAGTTGATTGATCTAAAAGAAATTCATAAATTTGGACTTAATTCTCAAGAACAATGAGATGATGCATAAATAATCTGCTACAGCATAATTAATCCTATACCGTACTGAATGTGGTACTATTTATACAAACTACATACACATTTTTAGACAAATTACATACAAATTATCAATTATGTATTAGAAATAATTGCACTTTTCAAACAAGCCTTAGAATGGGATTATACGAAATCTTTGCTTATATTTTTAATTCCATGCAAAATTGATACTTAAATATAATTTATAAACATTATAAGAATACATTGGTATGAAGAAAATATTTCTTACAATTCGTGAGTTTTGGTAATATCTTAATAGTTTGTATGGATGTCTATTATGTTCCATAAAGTTTAATAAAACTACTTAAAGAAAGTAAACACATTGCGAAGTAAACTGCTGTTTGTAAAAAATGCAACAACATGAAGGAATCATCAGAATTAAATGAAATTTAATGCACAAACGACTTATATTAATAAAAAAATAAATGACGAAATTTTCAAAGAAAAAAAATCATATTAAGTGTCTAAAATCAGTATTTGGTGTAGCCACCACGCGCTGCAATAAGTGATGCTATACGACGTGGCATGGAGTCAAACATATTTTGAATATCTGCTTGTGAAATAGAATTTCATATTGCTTGTATGCGCAGCAAAAGATCGTCTTTTCAAGCTGCAGGACGTGGGTCACGAGCAAGACTCCGACCAACCAAATCCCACATGTGCACATTAAGGGACATATCCAGCGAATAAGCAAGCCAAGGAAGTGGGTTGGGTTGAGCAGAACTCCCATACAGTCTTTGCAACATGTGGGTGTGCATTATCCTGCTGAAAAATAGCTCCAAGAATGCCTTCAAGGGAGGAAATGACTTCGGGCTGCAACACTTCACGGACGTACCTGTTGCTATTGAGATCACCCTCAATTCGTAGCAAATTGGATCCACCATGATACGAAATCACACCCCAAACCATAATTCCGGGTGTTAGGCCACTATGTCGTTAATAACGCACTCTGAAAGGCAGCGTTCACGGGCAAAACATCTAAGAAGAATGCGGCCAACTTGGTGTCAATTAGCTTGGCAGGATCTGTTCTCATGAGCCCATTGCAGACGCAGCCGTCGATGTTTTACCGTGAGAGGAATCCTGCATAAAGGCACTATTGCACGCAATACACGGTGCAGCAGACATCGACGAATTGATGAAGCCAACATTAGTACACCTATAACAGTAGACCAACGTGCTGCCAACTGCCTGTAGGAAGCTGTACGGTGATTCACCGCCATGCGAAGTAGGTGTGGATGGTCACGCGCTGATGTCACCTTCCGTCGTCTACAGCCAATTTGTTGAGTTGTTTGGTGCTCGACGGTTTACTGTTTTCAATCTCGCATCACTGTGGAACTATTCCGTTGCACACGATCTCCTATTCCGCGATAGGAAAATCCTCCTTCTTGAAGAACGATATTCTCCCCTCGTTCAAAATCAGTAAGGAGAGAGAATTTCTGAGGAATTTCTCCTTATTTCGTTTTGGAGGCATACTTAGGTCTCACTAAACGTTCGCCACTAACAAATAATCATTAACTATTTTCAACGTCCTCTCTACAGCCTTCTATTTATACTCTTTCAGCATCAGTTCATAGGGCGCTGCGCATGCCACGCACGTGGTATGGCTCTGAAACTTTACTATTTTACGTAACATCGTATAATTTACATTTGCAGCAAAGTTCATTTAATTCTGATGATTCCTTCATGGTGTTGCATTTTTTACAAACAACACTGTATTCAATGTAAACCAACATTTTACTTATTCTATTAAAATTAATAAAGATTTTAATTAATTTTATGTTTATATTTATTGTACGTCTATATCGTAAGGGATATTTTAATTGCATATCGGAATCATTATACAAGCAATAAAAATATATTTATAACTTGATAAATATATTTATAACTTAATCAATATTCTTATAATTTAATTAATATATTTACAACTTAATAAATACTAAATATATTTCAATAGAACAATTCTAAAGTGTGATGACATTAAATTTAGAATGATCACTATATGTCTACCACACTATTTCAAAAAATTTAAAATTTAATAAGAAATATTATTTACCAATTTCAATTTTAATTCAATCTTCATTATTTTATAAAAATATTTTTCGTAAGGGTAATCTATATCAAGATTGTCGATCGTAAAATCATTCATGTGAAGCGTACCTAATCTCGTGCTCTAATTGTTACAACAGCCTTACCACGTATAACTTACGAATCCATCTTCCTTACTTTTTGACAAAAATACAGTGTTTTAGATCAAGCATGTCGAATTTATGGACTATATGACACCGGGGACGAACATCCTTGCAGTCCAGTCAAAGTAATATCATGTTACAAAAATTTCACTGAAAAATATTTTAGAGTAATTTCTTAAATTTCTTATTTTGATAACGAACCACAACATTTATCAAAAAACTTTGGTGACAGAAGTTTTTCCCATTTACCTATCCGAAAATGTTTTTTGCCCATCTAAAAAGGAATAGCTGTGCCAATTGTCCAGTTTAACAAGCAAATTAGGTAACTTGTCTATTTTCCACTTTTTATATTTTTTCTTCAATCTTTCATTCTTTTCAAAATTTGTCCATTTGTTTTGACGTAACTAATTTAAATCTATACCAAAAAATAAAATTTAAGTGTATGTTTGTAATTTCAAATTAATAGCTTCACTAAATGCGTTTAAAAGTACTTACGGTAATTATATTTAAAAGCAATCTTTAAAATTTTTGCTTGTGTGTTTGTCTGTTTCTTTGTACCAGCTAATCTCTGAAACGTCTAAACCTATTTAAAACATTCTTTCTCCAATGGAAAGCTACATTGTCAGCTAATAACATAGGATATATTTTATCTCCTACAAGAACGGAAACTATGGCGGTAAAACCACGGAGCGCTTCTTAACCCACGCCAAATTGGCGCAAGTATATACATTGTGTCGATACCGAAAATTTTAGTAAAGATTTCCTCTCATTTATAACAAATAACAGACGCATAGTGCAATTTAAAATCTTTACTAAAAGCAATTTTAAATGGTTATTTTATTAAATGCTAAACGTTTATAACGTTAAGTTTATTAAATGTCAAACTCAAACTCTGAGAAATATCACCAAGTTGGCTAAAGAAATCTCTATTCAAACAATCCCAGAAATTTTAGTACAAATTTTCTCATACTTTTTAAAAACAGAAATGACATAATGTTTTAAAAAATTGCGTAATGATGAAAGTTCGATATTAAAATTAATGCGAGTTTCATAGGAATTTTTCATTTATCGAATACTTAATACACATTGAATTTATTTTTTTAAAAAAAATAATTTAAATATAAGGCCATGTTTTGCACGAAAATTTTCCCTTATACCTAACCTAGAAATTTTATATGGAGATATTACTATGGAGGAAACAATACAATGCCAATAGCCAAATAAAACCAGGGAACTTTACGCAAAACGTATATCATCTTCCGTCTTTCTAATCCTCAAACCGTTTAGAATAAGTACGAAGAGTACATGGCGGAAGAAAAAAAAATATTTTGCGACGACTGCTTTAAGTACATGCAAATATGACTTTCAATGCACACATCTACAATGAAACGCTAATAATAATTGAAAATATGATTTTCACACTGGTTGGGAAGAAGCTACAGGATTTTGGATGTATTTGTCCGCGACTAGTACACGGAAAAGACTTCGATAATGATTTTACTCGATAATTAGTGTACGGTTTTATAGCATTGCAACATCAAGTAACAAAATTAGTCCCTTAATTAACTCCAGAACAAAGTCATGTTTTCCATCAAGTGTTAAGTAAAATGGTATTCAGCAGAGGTGCGCTCTTTTTTTCTCGACACTCCTGGAGGAACCTGAAAAACGTTTTGTAAAACTTATTATTAATGTCCATCAGAAAAACCAGAATATAGCAGTTGCTGTGACTTCTTTCGGTTTAACCGTGACACTACTGATAGGTGGTCGTACTCTGCACACTCCGTTTTAAAATTACCGTTGGATATTGCACATGAAGATTTACCCATCTGCAATTTCAGCAAAAATAGTTCTCGAGGGAGGATGTTTCGACAACGTCAGCTTTTATTGTGGGATGAAAGTATGATGCCTCTCAAGAAAGTTATAAAAGCGTTAAATCGGACTCTTCAGGATTTACGAGAGAGTACAGATATTTTGGGAGGAATGGTAGTTATATATATATATATATATAATATTATATTGGCTGATAATTTCCGACAAACTCTCTCAGTAATCCAGAGGGGTACACCGGCAGATGAAATTAGAGACTGTATTAAATCGTCCAGCTTAAGGGCTTATGGAAAAGTTGAAAAATTCAATCTGAAATTGAATGTGAGATCGAATTTTTATAATGACATAGATTCGGGACATTATGCTGAAGTGCTATTGAAAATCGTTGATGGATGTTTGGACGCAGATGTGCTGAAGTTTATAGTTTATTTTCCAGAGAATTTTGTAGTTATGTAGAAAATGTGATGTAGATTTTATTGCTTAAGTTTACCCGGACTTACAACAAAATTTAACTTGTGATCATTTGTTGTGCGCAAGATCAATATTGTCGCCTAACAATGGCATTGTCAATAAAATAAGTACTGAAATTTTAAAAAACGTGCATTGGAAATGAACGAAGACTTACTTATTATTAGATACAATCATGGATACAGATAAAAGTTATTCATATCCCACAGAGTTCTTAAATTTTCTTGAACTTTCGGGAGTGTACACTCACAAAAACTTCAATTAAAACAAAATGTACCAGTTATGCTTAAGCAAAATATTGATACTCCTCAACAATGTGATGGAACATAAAATTGATGGCTTCGAATCATAAAATTGATGCAGTATATACTTGGGGCTACTATTTTAACCGGTGTCTGGAAAAGGGAATTATCTCATACCTCGAATTCCAATTATCCTCACTGAACTATCGTTTCATTTTAAACGAGTTCAATTTCTAATCAAACTCAGTTTTGCTGTTACTATTAACAAAGCGCAAAGAGGCAAGCATTGCCTGTAGCAGGGGCGCATTTAGAAAATCAATGCTTTTCCTATGGCTATGCTATATGTAGCCTCTTCTCGTGTGTCCAATGCCCAAACTCTTCACATATTTGCACCTGACGTAAGAATTTACACTCATGTCCATAAATTAAGGATAATGAAGTTCAGGCAAAGAAAGAGACAGAAGCAAAGCATATTTGACTTATTTGTAAAGTCTATTTATTAAACAAAAGGTAAAGAGCAAAAAAGATGCTATATGTTTGACACAATTAATAAAAATTGCGATTTTTACTCCCTGGAGCAAATTTTAAAAAAGAACCTATTTACAAAAAAACAGTATAACATGGTTAGTATGATGGTTAATACGGAGTATGTCTCCTGGACGATGCAATACAGGCCTTACAACGCCTAAGCATGCTGAGTATCATATTATCAATCTGATCTTGGGGAATATTACACCACTCATCAAGCAATGCCCTCCGAAGTTCCGGTAGACAGGTGGGAGGGGGTTGACGGGCTGCAATTCGTTGGTCAAGCATATCCCACACATGCTCTATTGGATTGAAGTCCGGTGAGTATGCTGGCCAATCCATACGGGTGATATCCTCTGTTTGAAGGCATTCGTCTACAATGTTTGCACAGTGAGGACGGGCGTTGTCATCCATAAGCAGAAATTCAGCACCCATGGCGCCCCGAAACAAACGTACATGTTGTTCCAGAATGACATCCCGATAGATGTGGCCTGCCATCGTTACACTCTGAACATGTAGGTCAGTTCTGGAAACAAGAATAATTCCTCTCCAAACGAGCCATCCTGGACCACCGTAACGGTGTCGTTTAATGGTGTTCTCTTGGTGGTAACAGGTACCTAGCGCTCTCCATATGAAAGTCCGGTGAGAATCAGACTTCAAACTAAACCTGAACTCGTCGGAAAACATCATACAAGACCACTGTTGCGGTGTCCACAATGAATGCACTCTACTCCAGGTTAATCGCAGGCGACAGTGAGTTGCGGTAAGGGGAACACATCTGGCAGGTCTACGAGCATATAGACCAATGTGCCCTAAGCGTCTGTACACGGTCTGTCTTGAAACTGTCGTACCAGTAGCTGAAGAGAGCTGACGAGACAGGTCTGATGCTGTGCTCCGTCTGTTTCTTTTGGCAGTAACTGCCAAATACCGGTCCTCCTTCGACGTTGTAACTCGGGGCGACCTGTACTGTAACATCTACTCACATTACCATCATCTTGGAATCGTTGTCAAAGCCTGGAGATGACACTCTGGGCGATTCCAAGTTCCTCGGATACTTCCAGCTGGGTACGTGCACATTCGAGTTGTCCGATAATTCTACCACGTAAAAAAAATCATTCAAATGCTTCCTTTGTGCTATAACTATGCGGTTATTGCACTGAAAGGCTTTTAAAGCACTGGTGAACAATTTTACTTCTTTGCCACCATTCCTTATATACCCCTATCTTACACTCTCGTCATTGTGACGTAGTATCCGCGCCATTTGGTGGTTTCCTGTAATTTGCATATTCTTCTTCAAGATGTGTGTGATAACTCTAAAGGTGAAATTTTTATTTTAGAGTTCAATTTCTCTGTGATTCTGAATTATCCTTAATTTATGGACATGAGTGTATAATGTAGTATACAGTAACTTCCTAGAATAATATTCTGTTTTGAGTTCTTTTAAAGAGGAATTATTTATTAAACGTAGATACTCTCAACTTTTTAAAGCATTTATAGTTAACTTATTGAATTTACGTTGTTATTTATTATAATTAAAGTATGTTTTCAGTTTTTTAAACTAAGCTAAATTTTATAATTTTTAAATTTTAATGGCTCCAGTGAAACAATAAAAAATTATCATATTATTTTATTTACTTTCTAATGATAATAATTATATGACTTAGTTATTTAAGGACAATAACTTGAGTGAAGCCATGGGTAAGAGGTGGTATTTTACCATGTTTTTGTTAACTCGCTTTCTTGTCTGTCCGGGTGGAATTTTGTAATTGATTTTAAACTAACTTCCCGATGAGCTAGGAACTTGAAATTTGAACCATAGCTGTAAAGTGGATGACAGTTTAAGAAAAGAAGTTCTATTCTTGAATACGATCCCCCGAAGAAACTTGTATTTCTTTCACGGTGGAATTGTGTAATTGATTTTAAACTAACTTCGCAATGCGCTTGAGACTTGAAATTTCAACCATAGCTCAGAAGTGGATGACAATGAATGAAAATGTACAAAAACAGTTCTAGTCTTAAATCCGGGCACTCAAAGAGGCTTGTATGTTTGTCCGAGTGGAATTTTACAATTGATTTTAAACTAACTTGCTGATGAGCCAGAAACTTTAAATTTGGTCCATAGCTGAGAAGTGGATAACAATGCATGAAAATGTAAAAAGATTTCTAGTCTCGGACCCAGGTCCCCGAAGCGGTGGCCCTCGATTTCGATGGAGGGCCCCGTAATTCCAGAATTTTCACGAACAAAGACCACCTGTCGATAGCACGGGTCAAGTTGCGTCTACATTTTCAATTTCGCAGCTCTGGGGTCAAAGAGGGGCTCAAAGGTTACCATGTGTTTTTATTAAATCACTTTCTTGTATGTTTATCCATGTGGAGTTTTGTAATTGATTTTAAACTAACTTCCCGATGAGCTAGACTTGAAATTTGGACTGTAGCTTAGAAGTGGATAATAATGCATGAAAATGATTATAAAAACATGATACATAAGAAAAAAATTTATCAAGAAAATTATTTTATAAGAAGATACGTCACCCTCTTAGGAATGAAAATCAGTAATTTACGTACCATTTGCTGTTTTTATTGAACCCTCTGGTAACAGCAACTGTTTTATTAGTCGATAATAAAATAATAACTACCATACCATTAGTCTCGTACTGTGCTGTTTCATATGCCTAAGATTAATAAAGCGAGTAAGCCATTTTGAGGTAAGAAAAATTATAAGTTTATTTATACCTTTAAGATCCAACTCGCATGATCGTGCAGGTTAGATATTCTTATGCGTTTTGGCTTCTAGAATAATCGTACGTAATAAAAGAACCGAATCGAACGCGCCGCGATTCAGGGGATTTTCAGAAAGAGTTAAGTATCACTTTTTATCAATAGACGACGGTTGCAGTCCATGTTTTACTTTAAACTGGCAAATATAATTTCATTAACAAATACAAAGAAAACCTGTCTTCTTTTTATCTGTCGCAAAAATGTAATTTTCAACATAGAGTAGAACGTCGTTTATTATCCGGAGCGTCAAATATCCGGACCAAAGTCCGGATACGTTTTCGAACAGTACAATGCTCTACAGTTGTTTTGCGTGACTCCAAAAGTGACGGGAAAACCTAAGATGAGGGATATTTGGGGAATTTCAATTGTGTGATTTGGTAAAAAATCTGCGCGGAATATTAGATCAGTTTGTTTCCAAGTCAGGGGGTGTATACGTGCTCTTTTGTTGATGTAGAAATATGGATGGCATGCGATGCAGAAGACTCTGGATTTCAAATGCTAAGTGATGACTAAATTGTGACTTCCGTGCAAGAAGAATCCGAACCCTGTCGACGATGAAAAATATGAAGACGAGGACAACAATAACAAAAGTAGCAAGGGACCATTAAATGCTGACGATTTTTCTGCATTAGAGACAACTATAAAGTGGTACGAACAACAATCACCTCAAAGTCTCTTGAACACATTCATTTCAATGATTCAGCTATAGCAAATTCTTAAATTCAGTACAAACAAAATGCAATATCAAATAAAATTCTTCCAAAAAAGCAATATGGATCTCTTAAAATTTACGTTACAGATAGCTGAAGCGCTAACAGCTTCCCCACCTTCTAACAAAAGCATTTTAACTGATGATGAAGATGATCATGATTACTCTCGCAAAAATATCGAAGTAGTGTAATCTGCCTGTAAAAAGCATAACATGTATAGACATAATTGATGTGTTAATAGTTCAAGACCTCGCAAAATCAGATTTAAAAATTGCAAAAGCAGTTCGAAAAAGTGTTGTGAAAGATGCACTGTCTATTTATACATGTTTGTAACAAAAATATGTTTTAAAGATTTTCACAGTAAAAAAAATATTGATTGAATATAAGAATTAATTATGCATCAATATCTTCTTTATTTATAACAATTTTAGTTGAATTAAGTTCGTTTCTTCTATCAACTTGAGCTTAAAAATGTATAGCTCGTAAAATTACATGCAACGATTTCACAGGTAAAGAACAACCCGCACGATCATGCGAGTTCTTTCCACGTTCTAGGGGGGTGAGAGAAGCAAATTTTTTAAATTATTTTTCCAGCGTCATTAGGGTCAATATACTGTTAATAACCAGAAGAATTTAATATTTAAAAATAAAAATATTTCATGTTTTAAAGGGCTCTATGTTATGTTACTAATTTCTTCTGTTATTCGTCTCTTGTAAATTAAAGTTCAAGAAAGAGCACTGATATTTTATTATGTATATATATATATATATATATATAAAAGTTTTATCTTTTTTTGTAAGAGATTACAGGCTTATTTCAGACTTTTGCACTAAATGGCAGGAAAACTGAAAAAAAGTAGCTGGTGAACATCGTAACTCTAAAAAAATGTATTGTAGTATTTTATGCATGATATAAAAAACAAATAATATACTTGTTATGAAATAAAGCTATATTAATGTATAACAAAATTATATAACATGAAGTTTTATCATGAACAGTATATGAGCATAAAATACGAATCAAAAGAACTCAATTTAAATAAGGAAAAGAAAAACTATCAGACTAACTGTACATACAGCGGCCTTCGTGGCTTTTATTTATAAAAATTTGTCTTGCTGCAAGAAATGAGTTTGATACACTTGGGTTTTAGATACATAATTGTCATTAAGTATTTTCTTTGAATTGGCTTTTTCCATAATAGATTTATTTTTCATTATTAATTAATTCAATTCTACGTATGCACAAAAAAGTCCCCCTCGAGATTTTCTTCGTTTTTAAATATTTTTTTTAATTAAATCCTCTCACAAAGAAACAAAAACATAAATTATCTAATTTCCTAAGCAATATTGCATGCAGTTATCTATTTATTTATAGCAATTTAGCTTCATTACTTTCAGTGTAATGAGTAAACATAACGATTTGCTGCATTCAACATATAGACAGGAAAAATTATTAACTGCACATAAAGTGTTTCCGAAACATGTGTTTATTTTATAAATTAGCATTTTTTATTATAAATTAAGTACGTATTATCTATATCGAGCATTTAAAAATGTTTACAATGCTTCTAATAAAATAAATCAATTACGCATGGAAACTTTAAACGAAACAGAGGTAAATTAGCAATCATCATATAAACATGTTAAATTTAAGACTCCTGAATACATTGAATATCATGTTTTAGAAGCCTGTTGACTATATTTTTTAGATTTGTCTCCTTATTTTCCGTATGTACAAGTAAGATAATGCGTGTGTAAGACGACGCACCTGGATAATCACGACTGATACCTCGGATAGCTGTTCCTGTATAGAATGCTTTCCTGTGAGCGATTCCGAACTCAGTAGACATCCTAGTCATTCTTCGACTTTCCTCCATTTCCCCAATTATGATCTCTAAATTATCTTGAATAAAATCATCTAGATGCTGCCTACTGAATTCCTGCTAGACATATCATATCGAGAAAGCAAACCGATATCATTTAAACATTATATGCATCGTGCTATTGCTTTCACAGACTGAGTATTCTACTCCAAAATGATTTATAACCTTTCCATACTCTCCTAGTGAGTCATCAGCCCGATATATACATATCTGATCATACCTAACCTAGTCAGTCTTCTCTCTTCTATGCTCCTTGCTCAAGTATGCACATTTCTTAGCTCACTCCATAATTTTGGCACATCCGTAATGTATCTATTATCCCTCTAATGGTAAGCAACGTAGATATTAAGTTTAATTTTTTCAATAAAATGTAATGTGGTTCAGGCTAGTATCGCATAAAAAAACAGACCAAAATAAATTGTTCACAAAACTGCAAACACAAAAAGTTGCTCATTGTTAGAGCGTTAACGTAATTAAGTATGTTAAGGTAATTAACTAAATTCAGTTCAAGCGGTTTGAATCTAAACCAGGGGTGGGCAAATAGTGTTCGCTAAGACTCTTTTTATAACCCTCCAAAACAATCAGAAAACTAAAAACACTGTATAACCAACAAAAAAAAAACGACGCACTAAGAAGGAGTTGCCCGATTGCAATGAAATTTTGTATGCAAAGATATTTGTACCAACATGTAAATGATTAAAATTTGGTGTCCAATGAATAAAAGGTGGAAGATACAGCGCATAGGGACTGCGCACTCAGCAGGTGTCTGTAAGAAGCGATTCTAAATCTAATGGTCAAAATTTTTGTTGCATTGCGATTTAGGATATCTTTCAACGACTGAAGAAAATGCCTCACCGCAGGATTCAATCTCATTGTGAGCAACTGTCAGAGTCGAAAGAGGTCGTCTCATTGAACTGAAAGAGGCAGGTTAGACAAATCGGAGAATCGCTCGTCATTTGGTTCGAAGCGATTCGGCCATTAGAAGATGTTGGCAAGAACGGGGGGACAATGGCATATTTAAGCATCATTATGGTAACTTTAGGCCTAAAGCCACAACATACCGGGATGACAGATTGATAGTCAGAACAGCTGTCACGGTGCTTGATTCATCGTTATCAAAGATCAGACGGGTGACCTGCACAAGAGTGTCCAACATGGCCATCCACAGACTGCGGATAGAGCGAAATTTATACTCGTACCGACCACTACGCCATCTGCCACTCACGCCTGAACACTGTAGAACCAGATTACAGGGATGTTTAGTTCTATCAGGCTGTATTCATGCTGACAGGGGACATATACTGTTTAGCGAAGAATCCCGCATCCAACTGTATCCTTACGATCATCGATGTATCTGCAGACGCACAGGGCAGCGTACTGATCCTGATTTTACTATTGCACGCCACACAAGCCCTCATGGTCCAGAGTACCATTTCTTTTGACCCCTTTGGTCTTCATCAGATGATCAGTTAATGCACTCTGATACGTCGACCACATTTTGAGAACTGTTTTGAAACCGTTCCTTTTTCAATATCCTGGCCTTATTTTTCCACAAGATAATTCCAAATCATATACGACACGTGTTACTATGAACTATCTTACAGCTTTTCAAATACCTCCTTTGTCAGCTAGAACGCCAAATCTCTCTCCAGTCATACACGTCTGGGATATGATGGGAAGGGGACTGCATCTAACAGGGAATGTTGATTACCTGTCTCGACAATAGGGGCAAATTTGGCAAGAAATACCAAAGGAGACCATCAGGGTACTTTTCACTCTGTGCCACATCGTGTGGCAGCTTGCATTCCGGCTAGAGGTAAGTCAACACCTTATTGTGCTCGTTACTTTGTAATTATGTAACTCTGAAATAAATCATTCAATTTTTCTGAAATTTGAATCATTTTCTGTTCTCTACATAATCTTTCTACTCATCAATTTTTGTCTCTATTGGTCAACCTGTTCTTTGTGCGTCGTTTATTTTTTTTTTTGTTATAGAGTGTGGATATAGCAAATGTTTTCTATATTTGTATCAACATATATTTGTGAATAAAAATTTTCTTTAAGGAAAATCAACAAGAGTAAATATAGATACAAAATGGCTGACATTAACTTTCAGGCGGTCATGAGAATCTCAATAAACACTATCACTACTGATTTCAAAACAATGTCGTAATAGAAAAGTGTAATAGCATGCAAGTCGCTCAATAAACAGATTCCTAAATTAAATGCCCTTGCACATATGGATATGAAATCAGTACAATAAATAAACTGAATAAAACTACCACTATTAAATTTAACTTATACCTAATGATTTTTATGGTACAATTTACACCTTTTTCTGAGATACAAAGTTAAGTAATGAATGCAATCATTTTAAAAATGTGAGGGACTTTGGTATCTTCCGCTCCCACAATGTGGTTCTCCAGCCAAAACAATTGCATAACCATGATCTAAAATTAACAAGTCAATATATAAACGTGAATTGAAGGACTGACAGGAATTTATATCTAATAATTTCAAGAATCATCGATAAATTCGTTTAACATGCAAAATTTTAACTATTAAATGAATGGTTAAATAGTTATAATTTTGGAATACTTGAGTTAACATGACATTTTCTTTTTTCAAAATATGTAATTTAAAACAATGTGACTGGTAATTATTTCGTATCAGTAACCGCACTAAAATTAATATACAAGTACACATTTATTGAATGTGCCATAATACAACTTTGTGAACAATCACATGTTAAACTGATAATAAGTACAAAAGGTTTCGCAATCACAATTAGTTGTGCGTAGATAGCTCATTTTCACACTTAGAAATATTCATAAAGTTTAATAACTCAATGTCACTTTTCTTCAAATATATTTTTAAACGCAAGCCAAAAAGTGTCATCACAATTACTTTGGGGAAGCAATTAAAATGCAATTTCGTAATGAAAGTCCTTTATGTTCCTCAACAGTTTTCTTTTTCAATCCTTTGATTCTTAAATACATTAATATAATTCTCTAACACGAAATACTCTAATGCAATCTTTTGAAAATTAGTAATTCTACCACGTCATTATGATATCATTTTTCCTTTCAGAAATCTATGAATTTATGAAATATCTATTTATATATAATTATAGCATTGTAATTTTAATTGCAGAAGAACATAAAATTTTCTTTCTCCTATCTTTAATGCCATGAGATAAATAGATCTTTTCGAATGCTGTGATCGATCGCCGGCAATTACTTTGATGTTCAAATTGTAGACGTAAGAATAGATTTGAGTGGTGATAATGGAGAAATTACTTCTGCCTTTTAAATGGATTGGATCCACTGGTTCTATCTTATAATCTTCTTAAGTTAATAACTGGAAAGAGACTCATATAAAGTGATGTGCAAAATGCATTTTTGAACCTTGTGTTTTGTCGTTCAAACCAGAGTTCAAGGATATAAAAAATTAAGTCAAGGATCATTTTGAAAAATATTATGTATATCAAATGCACATATGTGATTGAATACAAGAGGAAAATTTTATCGAAAAGCAATTACCACATTTCATTAAATTTTTTTAACAATCCCGACCTTTTTTTGTGTTATTTTTCAATAATAAATAATGCATTTTCTTTTCTTTTTTAAATAACAAACATTTTATAAAAGGATTTGAAACATCCAATGTGTTTTACATAAAAAAAAATGAAATTTTTAGTGTATTTTGTTTTCCTTTATAAAGGATTTTTCAATGCTTAAATTAGTGTCAACAATAAAATTTAGTACCGATTTTTAATTTTTAGCTTGTTTTTATTTATTTTAAAAAGAGTTATAATTTTTATATATTTAATGTACATCTTAAATCCCTTCTATTTTACTTAAATGTGTTATTATAAATATTCATTTATGTATAAGTAGTTAGCGTGTAAAGTTAATATAGCTCTAAGAGTATATTAATATATTTCTTGAGGGTTTTCACTAAAAGGTTTCTCTTACATTTTAAAAGTCTCATTTTTTAAACAAGTTCAAATATTAATATTCAGTTTTTATTCATTTTATTATGCTTGGTATTTTGTAGAAAAAACACTGTGTATACATACCTTAATAAAAAACATACCTTAATATATATTCTATATTATACTTTTTTTGGAAAAGAGTTTATCCTGTTTTGGCATGTGTGATTCATTTATTAGCAATGATAATTATTGCTATATATATATATATCAGAAGGTGCACCAGAAAATTTTAACTAAGGTTCTTAAACAAAATATTTAGCTCTGTATTCATAACAGAAAAAATAGAAATTATATTTGCGTACTTGAAATCGTGAACATACAAATGTAGTAGCAGTAGTAGTTCGTAGGGTATCGTAAAAATTTTATTATTACAAAGAAATTCCCGAGATATTTGGATAAAATTTACTTTGCATATTAATAGATCTTTATGTACGAAAAATTATAAATGCAGTTATCAAGATTGATTTGTTTGATTTCAAAAAGCCTTCTAATGAACGTAACCTTCTGAATGGAACAGTTAGAGGCTCGTGGTGCAGAGTTTCTTAAGCTGTGAGGCTTGCCCCTCTAGAGGGCGTGATAACTCTACTAAGGGAAGTTCGAGCATATTGAAAAGTCGAAAACAAAAGATAATATAAGAAAACTATTAATTTATGGAAAGTAAACAAAGTACATTCTGGCATATTAGAAAATAAAATACACATTTACATAGATATAATACTCTTATAAATGTATCAGTACTGCACAATATATTTTATAATCAAGTTAACAATGCTAAGTTAAGAACAAGTTTAATACTTAACTAGTGACCTTATGGGCTAGTCATATATAAAACTATATACAACAATTAACACTTATCTTGATAATTTGTATGGTATATAATTAATCCCTTAACTTCCAGTCAAAAGTAACACGATTTGCCCCCCCCCCGTGCCCTGCCACTGTTTTCTAGACTGGCGTGCATATATGACGGCTTGGGGGGGGGGGAGAGAAAAAGAATAAATTAGCAAATCCTCTGAAATAAATAATTACTTCGCAAACAATGCCAAGATCCTATCTTTGCATTCAAAAGCCATTGGAATAATTTTATGGATAGAAGTGTACAGAAAAGATCGTATTTCGGAAAGACATATATATACATCAGGAGCAATTATCGTTTTGATTGAACGAGACGGATATATACGTCGGTGTACTTCAGTGGGTGAAGTCAGCTGTAGAGTCAAAGTATAGTGTTATTGAACTCAACACATTGTGTGTTATTGTGTAGAGGAGAGGCCCGATGAAAATTTTGATTGAATATTGGTTCACCAATTAAGAAAGTTTGAGAAGCACTGTCGTAGTGCGATTCAGGCTCTTCATTTTAATGGTCGCAATGTCCAGCTAATTTATGACCCGGGTCTGTGACATTAATATAAGATGAAAAAAACATTTTTAACTGGTTATGTGTTTCTCCCAGGTAATCTAAAAAATAAAAGATTATTACTTACAGATATCACAACGATGAAAAGGGAAGATTTCTCTTTATAGACCGAAGAACAACCACGCAAATGATAGTGAATGAGACTGATTTTATTAACTGCAGCGTATGAAAATTTATCCACAAAAAACTTCGCATGTCAAAGGTATAAGGTGGCACGTTAGTTTTCATCATTACTGAAACTCTTCAAAATTAAACATGGCGCAGGAAGTGAATCTTTTGAACATTAAGGGTAAATATGGATGATTCTTATATTTATCAATATAATTTCGAAACCAAAAAGTGGAAACATTGGGACTCGTTTTCACTCTAGAAAAGTAACAAGCAGGATTTTCCAGGGAAGGTCATGATGTTTGTTTGGAGTGATTCTTACGAGCTTTCTTAAAAGGCACCCTACTAGGTTTGAAGACCAATATTTCCAAAATTGATTATCAGAAGAATTTTATTGTTTTAAAGAACATAAATAGGCTTAAAGAGTTATAATTATGAAATAAATACCATGCATCACCTCTGTTTTTGAAAAAAAATATTTTTATAAAAATTTTTTAAAAAATTCAATTTCAGGAAAAACAGCATAAAAAATATATCGGACATAATGTAATTTTAATTGCATTGATATATTTATTGATCCATCTGAAGTGTCACAAACCGCAGGTTAAAAAATATTTTAAAAAATAAATATTTAATAAGCATTTGAACTTCACGTTAATGATTTTTCGTCAAAATTACTCTATATTCTAAGCTAAAAGGGACTATAAAATGTGATTAAATGTAAGTATCTTAAAACCTGCAGTTTGCTATACTCTCAAGGGCTTATAACATAAGTGTTGCAAATTTCATTGAATTTTATATAATCGTTTTGGAGATATCCCAATTTTCGTGCAAAAATTATCGTGAAAATTTCATTCTTCAAATAACACATTTAAAAAATATACTTATAAGTTACATGAAGTAAATATTAAAAAAACAACTTAAAATTCTCCAGTTTTATATGTTATTCCTTCATCTTCCTCAATTTTTAAATTTCTTTTTTTTTTCGAATGGCCCTAAGTTTTAGTCTGCGGGTTTTTTGCTGTTGGCAGTGAATGATGTTTTGAATCTGCAATGCGCTCATTATCGAAATTTTTTTGTCCCCGTACAGTATAACAGCCCGAAACAATACCCATTTCATTTAATATGGAAATTAATCCCTGGAAGCCATTATTAAACTGCACAACAGCAATATAAGCTCCTAAACGCAATGTTTGATGCTCAACGAAAACTTCTTTTGGTAATATCTGCCACAAAATTGCATTAAAACTTTCGTTCGGATTTTGAGTTTTGCTGTGTAAACATTTCTTTAAAAGATTTCTCTCACACAAATCCATATAAACTGGCTTTATCGTGTTAACAATATTTTGTGGCAGTCTCAAGGATTTATCCTGATACACAATATTAGAAGCTTTAGCCCGTTGAAATTTACACCAACTTTCAGCTCCGACAGGGCACTGTCCAGGTTTTGGCTGATGTTTTGATGAGCAACAACGAAAGAAGGCAACAATAACAGCAGACTGCATTTTGTCCAAGTTCACAATATTGCTTCGAATAGCAATTCCATAGTAATTCTGTAGCTTATTAATTAAACCATCACTCAATTTACCTTCCCCCCCCCCGAGGCCTTTATTTCTGCTTTTCAATTTTCGAAGCCTTGTTCCAACTCTTCTTTGAATATGCCCAATACATTCTAGCTTCGCAACAGAATTTTTCCCGTAAATGTTCTTCACGGCATCAAAAGCTTTGGAATCTCCATCCCCATAATAGTCAGTGTATCGTATCATTCTATGATCTTCCGACCTCTCAAAAATGCGATAAGCCCCAACCGGTTGCATACTGGATGAAGATCCTTTATGATGATTACACCGCAATTTCACATTTTGTTGCTCCGTCTTTGAATTGCATTTTCTACAAAACTGAGATAAAGTTTCAAAGTCAACAGTTTTCCCAGTATCGATAGATATTGCACTAACACAACCATTTAGTGAAGAGAAACCACGACGCTGCCAGGTACCATCCACCGAAACACCACAATTTACAGTATTATGTATAGATTTTTTTAATTGCCTAATACCTTTTGCTGCGTCATTCATTATTTTCTCTCCAATGCAAGTAGCAGCACTGAGGAGTTTTTTTTTGTTGTTGTTGGCGGAATGCAAGCTTTGAGAGAAAGGGAGGTAGATTCAAAACAGCACAAAGTTTTCTTCCTGCTGAGACACCTCTACTAATCAATCTTAAGCCATAAACAAAACGAGTATTGAGTTCATTCATTTTGTCTAACTTTTTAGAAGTACAAAATGCTGATATGAAACTGCAATTTTTGCAGTGCAAAGAAAGGTTTGAAGATAATCCAAACCTTGAATCTTCCACAAGATAAAGGCTTCCTGCTGTACACTTTTTAGTTGAACTACACAATAAGGAAAAAATACCAATTAAAATTTCCAGATCTATCAACCTGTTTCCAGTTAAATGTTCTGAAATATTACTTTCATCATTTACCTAATTACAATGCTGCAGCTTCAGTGAACTGGCGGTCATAATTTCTTCCTTGCATGAAGCAATTTCAGTGCATGTATTTTGGTTTCCATGAAACTTTCTTTTACGGGGACGATATGAATGATATTTACCCATGATTGCAGGTAAAATAAATTTAAGATTAAATTAAAATAATTTAAATTCTAAAAATAAAGCAAAATATAAGAAAAACAGAACTAAGATAGTGGTAAATCTAACGTCGAATGTAAACAAACACGGAATAGTGATAGTCTTAAAATTCCGTTGCCAATCGTTTGCAACAAAACTGTTTGAAATAATTATTAGCAAACTGTGGCTTAGTAAACAGATAATTAAAATTTTGGTTTCTGAAATTCCGTTTTAGGGAAATAATAATTAAACACTGCATATGTCGCTCACTTCCGGTCCAGATGACATTACTTCCGGTTTCGTTTTCAACTACTATGACTTATTAAAGTTGCTATATCTAGAGTTCTATATTACGTAAAATTAAAATAAAGACTGTTTTGGAATCTTAAAGGTCGGGGCTTTGTTTTACAATCATAAAAAAATTCGACATTTTTGTCAAAAAACACTTTTTTAACCTAGTCGGATACCTTAATATATTACCAGTAGGAAAATCAATACAAAAACTGCATTGTACTAAGCAAATAGCATAATAATCTGCTGAAGAAACAATGTAGAATATAATTGACTAAAAAGAAGGATTCTTGACAACAATATCATTTATCTCGAGGAGCAGTTAGTCAAAACGATAAGCTTTTGAAATTTTATCGTATGAATAGCGGGAAATTTGTGATGGATCTATCCGCGACTATACTAATACCATGGGGATTCTTCTGGGGAAAAATATTTTATCTCAACTAGCTTTCGTCGAGTAAGAAAGCGTGATTTTGCAAATGAATTATATTATATAAATTCTATTTTCGCTAGTTTGAGGAGTTGGCAAGTTGGAGTTAGGAGTTTGCGAGTTAGTTTGTTAGTTGAAGATTGAAAGATCGTGTAATTATTAAGAGGTCTTGGAGTTGACCAGGAAAAAGAATTACGGAGAGTGGATCCGACGACATTGAGATCAAATCCCGATAAAGATATCCTGCAAGATTCAAGTGTAGGAACCGCTTCACAAAAGTACAGGTATCGTGAGCTTGTTTAATTAGATGTTAGCTTATTAGTGTGCGACGTAGTTTATATTGAACGTATTTAAGCTATCATAGATTCAGTTGAGGGTCCGTAGTAGTATCCCCGTGTTATTGAATCTCACCTCCGTGCTCTACTATTTGATTATTTATCTTAATTATATTGTTATTGTGTGTGCTTGATATTTTGGTAACAATAAATTAATTAGATTGAAATCATGTCTGTTGATTATTCAGTTTCTCCCACACACCTAGCCGGGTCTGCAGGTAAACAAAGGGTTTCAGATGGAAGCAGGAACCACCCGGCATTACAAATTTATCAACAAAATTATTGATATTTTGTTTTTACAGAAATATTTTAACTTTCTCGCTGTCTCTCTCTCTCTCTATTTATATATATATATATATATATGTTCGCTGTCTCTCTCTCTCTATTTATATATATATATATATATATATGTGGGAGACAACAAGGGGCTAAAGCTTTTTTCTTTCTACTAATTTATTCAAAACTTAACAATTATTAATTAAAGAAAAGTAGCTAATTTCTAACAAATAGAGTTCCAGGATCTATCGACGACGGGAACGCCTACTCGCGAACCTCAGCCTCTTTCTCTCTTATCATATACAATGGTTCTCAGTTCACAATGGTAACACACGTAGTTCTTGCGAAGCATGGGCGACCTTCTCGTCACACCACTTCTAGTCTAGATTAGAGCTGGTCCCTCCTCGGCCAGTCGAGGTTGCTTTTCTTATCTGCAGCGTTGTCTCTGTGACCTGCTCGTCGAGATCGCTCGCTCGCTAATCTCTTCTGGTTAGTTCGCTCGCTGGTAGCTCGCGTCGCCAGCGCCTTCCAACGTGCGGTCTATGTGGAAATTCCCATATATATATATATATAATCTCACATTTTTTTCTTTTTGGGAATTTTACATTAATGTTACATAATAAATGTTAACCAAATTTTTGTACTTTTATACAGATAGCATTACTTGAATTATATAATGATTAATAATGTTACTT
Source organism: Trichonephila clavata (assembly GCA_019973975.1). Classification (NCBI taxonomy): domain Eukaryota; kingdom Metazoa; phylum Arthropoda; class Arachnida; order Araneae; family Nephilidae; genus Trichonephila; species Trichonephila clavata. The sequence continues at coordinate 219,208 of BMAO01002415.1, forward strand.
TGAAAATATAAGCGCTAAAAAGCTTCGTTTTTAACTTTAAAAAATACTTTGAAGTCAAGAGAAGTAATCAATGTTTAAATTGTCATATACTAGTAATTTGTCAATTTTTTTAGCATTAATTTAAATTAAGTAATAGTCTGTTTATTATAGAAAAAGCAAATTTTTAATCGATAAAATTTTAAATTCTGTAAGTAAATCTGTTTAATTGTTAAATATGTATATGTAAAAGAATTCGTTAGATTTGAAAATAGAATGGGATACAATGGGATCATTTCTAGCAATTTACAAAACAACTATGCATGAAACAAGTTTTTGTAATTGTAAAAACAACATAAAACAATCATGTCATGCTAATATTTATTTTAAATAAAAATTCTTCAATAAAGGGACAACTGAAAAAAAAATTTAATCAGAACTACAAATAACAATGAAAAGAGAATAAAGTATAAAGGAATATATCATGCTAAATTTAACTAATTAAATTTTGTGTTATATGTTGCTGAATATATTGCTAGAGCAAAAGTTGCACTGTGGAATTACATTTGTGATATATTTCAGTTCCGCATTAACTTTACGGTATTTCATTCTCCCTTTCCTGTTTTCGTTTGTCATTCGTTCTTTATGCTGGTTCTAATAACCTTGTGATAAAATCAGTTTACGAAAAAGAGGAGAAAAAAAAGGTGCATCAATATATAGAAATACAGCAAAATGCTTAGTTTGTGGAGTCTTGTTTCTACAGAATATGTCATTTGATTAAAAAATGTTTTTAACGTCCCAGATTGTTTCATATACATTTTCTTTTAAATGCATTTTGGCAAATCCTGTTCGACAAAAAAAAGCAAAACAAACATTATCCGTATATTAGCTAAAAAAGTATTCTCTTAAATGAAATAAACATGCATCCAGAATTTAGTTCCACACTAATAAAAAATTTAGGAAAATTATTTTTTGTACGGGAAAAACAAATTATTTTCGTAAATTACTTCAAATAAAGATTTAAAAAATCATCGAGGCTTTTATACCAGCATTTATTTTTGATATACCCAAGAAGAAATCTAAAATAGTTAGATCCTGGAAACACATTATTAGTATATTTGTAGGAAAGATATTTTTTTTTATTGCCGTTGTGCAAAAACTTTTCTAGCCGAAACCGAATTTCAAAAAAGGAATTTGGCTCTTCACAATATGTCTGAAAGCGAGAAAGTGAAAGCCAAATATGATTTTTCTTCAAAGAAGAGACCTGATTTAAAATGGTAGAAAACGTTTAAAAAATAAAATGCATCCGCATTCTGAACATTTTTATTTCAAATTCCTATATCGAAAATGTATAGTTTTCTTGGAAGAGAAAATTTATCCAGAAATAAAAATAACCGTATTAAAAAAATAAACTGTAATTCAGTCGTACTAGCTATAATGTATAAAATATTCTACAATAAAAATAGTAAGAAATTTATCTATGTTTCAATTATTTGAATAAACGCTATGTTTTTGCGATGTGTTTATTGTTTTAAACAGAATAAATAATTACAACTCATTTCTGCTACATCCAATTGATATTAAAATGCTGTTTTAGAAAATACTTCATCAAAGCATCAAAAAAGTACAATATTGTCTCAAAAATTGAAATAAACACACGGTTAGGCTTAACACGTATTTATTAGAACAGAACAAGAAACTCCCATCAAGAGAGACTGGAGGGACTTAGCTTTTATATAGGGGAGACCGGGGCAAGATGACGCGACGTTAACAATTTTTTTTTGTTTATTAATTCATATTTAAGGGTAGTAAAATCAATTTTACATGAACTGTTAGAGAATTCCTTTGTAGTATTAAAATATATTACCATTTAATTTTTTTAATAAAAGAAGTAAAGGAGGATAATTTTATTTTTTCATAACCTCAGCAAATCGTCATCTTGCCCCAGTACTGGGGCAAGATGACTTTGACATTGAGGCAAGATGGCGACACTGAAAAAGGTTGAACATATTTTATCTTTTGAATGTGTTACATGGTTTAACAAATGATAACTGTGTTTTTACATCTTACGAAGTATCAAACTAAGCGTAATGCATTGTAATGTAATGTTAAAGTGTTTAGTTGTGTACCTAACAATAGTCACAAATAAAAATGCCATTTTTATAATTGGAACATTCCTCGTGCCTACACTCTTGGCATTTACAGCACTGAATCCATTCTTCTGTTGGAGGGTTCCTCTTCATAAACAGGACATCTTATAACACCGTCCTTTGAAGTTGATACAACTGGAATGTTTGGCCTGTATTTTATAGACTTAGGCCTACAGGAACAGTTTGAGTTTTTTTTACTCCCTTTTTAGCTTCACGGGCTTCTTTTCTCTGTTTTTCTTAAAACTTCCTGTTCTTCCTTCTGCTTTTCCCTTGGTTCTAACATTTCTTTGATGGGTGTGATTGTAAAAATGCTAAAGCTCAGTTTTTTTTTCTTTTTCTTTTTTTCTCACATTATGTTGTTTTAGGCAATGGTTTGAACGAAAACACACTAACAGGCTTCTTTGGTGCATCGGAATCAGCATTTGCCAAAAGTTCTGGTTTTTCTGGAGGGTTTATATGTTGGTTTTCCACTACCGGGGTCTGAGGATTAGCACTATTATTCTCAGTTTAATCGCCCACAGCATCATGGTTAGCAGTTTTTACTGCAGCATAGTCATGTTCACTAAACACAAGAGGATTAGGAGTCTCGACCCCATATTCTTTAAACCCTTTCAATGTCATTTCCAACTGTAGCTGATTTGAAGTAAGTGATCCTCAAAACCTCATCAATATTTTTGTCTGTGATGGTTTGTTCGTTTAGTGCATTTTTAACTGGTCGAAAAATGACACAACAAGGGGCTGGAGACGATATGATGTGTGCGGCGGTAACCCAACCATGATGATGTTTTTTGCTCTGCAATATAAGATAGCCTGCAAAGTTATATGAGTTTTGTGACAGTCAAAAATCAACAGAGTAGGAGATTCTTCGCTTGGTTTCACATGAAGATAAAAGTGCTTCAAAAAAGAGAAAAAGGTGCCCTCATTGTTCCAGCCGTTATCACTACAGTTGCTTTAAGTTCCTGGTGGGGCTCTTTCTACAAGTTCAGGAAGCATTTGTTTACTCGCAAAAAATCAGAAAAGGTGGCAGGTAAAAGCCAGTAGCTCTAAAGCAACAAACTATTCTTACATTTCTTCCTCTTTAGAGGGGGGGGGGAGCTTAGCGGATGGCAAAATCGTCTTCCACTTCTCACCCCTTTTTGAACGAAACCTTTCCCGACCCGATGCACCCCTTAGCCCCAGAAGAGATGGAAGCGCAAGGTCACGCGGACATACACACAGACAAACAAGTGTTCACAGGATTTAATAGAATGGACAACAATAGTTAGTTTAATAAATTCCGAAACACGGGGCAAGGTGACGAGCTCGTCATCTTGCCCCGTGTTTCGGATCGTCATCTTGCCCCAGACTGTCTGTTTAAAAATATTCGTTCTCATTATCATGAAGGAAGGCAATTAATTGACTTTTATCCATGGTAATTGGTAGTATTTAAACCAAGTTACTCATAAATATTAAAGAGAAACATTATATCTTACCTGTATCTGTAGCAGATCTTATTTACACATGCATAAAAGTTATATCGTGGCAGCAAAAAACAATCAAAGCTTCACAGCTAACACAAAAATGGCGATTTCAGCGTATCTATACTATTGTTTAACGAACGGCCAAAAGTAGAGCCAGTAGTGTTGGTTTGATGTTTCTACATAGTGGGGAATACGGAAAAGTTAAGATATTCTTCATCTTGGCCCGGTCTTCCCTACCTAAATGAATATTCGTGAAATAACAGGGCATAAATGCGCACACTCCATATATTTTACGTACGTACGAGAAATATCTGGCTGGAATAGTAAATAAAGTTCTAGAATCAACCAGATTCTAGATATATATATATAATAAATCTTTTGTATTTTGAAATTAAAACTCCAATCTTAGGACGAAACGCACTCGCTGGGAATCGAACGAGCAATCGATGGATCTCCAATCCAGTAGTCTAACGACAGATCTACGTTGAATGCTTGCAGTTTCTTCTTTATATACGGCATTACTAAGATAGTTAAAATATTTTTATTACTCTAGCTAAATTTGTAATTCAAAAATCATCTATACACATTATTTTTATAAGCATTTAGACACACGGTTGTATTCTTAAAGTAGAACAAAATATAAGTTAATTAACCGGTTATATTAGTTTATTAAGAAAATATTACTGTAAGAAACCAATAAAATGTTCATATGTTTTGAGAAAAATTGGAGTACCCTTCCCAATATTTTTTTGAAACTGTATCATTATTAATTCTTAAAAGAGAAACTTGAGATAGTAACTTTATAACATACATTATTGAATGACAGAACATGACTTTAGCAAAATAAATTAAAATAGAAAATAAATAAAATATTGGACTTAAGATAGTTTTATGATTGAAATACTGAAATTAGTCAAAAGAATTTTATCCTTTGTTAAATCTCATTCTGAACAAAAGATGCATTCTATAAAGGTTCAAAGCATCCATGTTATTTTTAAAATCGACTAATCAATCAATGTTACCAAATATTCGTGCAAAATCAACTTCAAAAATACCACTACAATACTTCAAACATATTATAGCTAACATTTATCGCACAAAGAAGCAATACATAAAAACAACTCACAACTGATTAATGTAAAAAGTAATTTTTACGTCAAAAGCCTCTTCCTTCATATATTACAAATAACAAGCAAGTAAATTCATTGCCAATAGCAATACACAAAGAGTTATAGTATTTCTGCATGGGAGATTAAGCTATGACAATGACAACGGCGATGCATCAAATTTTAACGAGAAAGAGGATACAAACATTACTTTTAGTCCAAGTTACCAGCAGTAAAACACTAAAGGCATCAGGATATTCTTTTTGTAATGGGTTTGAAAGAAATGGATAATATTTACTCTTTTATTTTATATTGAAAAATAACTTGTTGAATAATGAATAATGAAGAACAATATTCACATGATTTTAAACACATATGCTTATCGTCAATATTTTAAATCTTTCATAAAGTCAGAGTGAAAAAACATTATTTTATTTACGAGTAAATTATATTTTTTTGCAATTATTATAATTAAAATTTGAATTTTAGCTTTTTTTTAACACTTTCAGAAGAATAGATATGATCATACGTTATATTCAGTTTTTCAACGGACAAATTACTGCGCTTTACTCATCTAATTTCAATAATCTCTCATATAAGTATTAAAATTAACTTTCCGAACGCTGGCAACACTGAGATCGCTTTTAGTTTTTCAGTAGAATTTCATGGGTCACACTATAATTGTGTTAAATTTATATAGAGAATAAAAAAACTCTGATTTTTTACAAAAGAAAATTGTTCAATGCTAGAGATTCAATCGACTTTTCATAACTTTTTTTTCGGGGGGAGGGGACAAGAAACTCTTTGTTTTTTACGTGAAAACATTTTCACAGTCGAACCCATGTATAAAAATGTAAGTCAATCTTTTTTAGAATTCTAAGAGATGCTGTGAAAAAGTTGTTCTCTGGTATATAGATAAAATAGAAATCTGATAAAGATCCAAACAAATTTTTGCTTAAAAATGAGTTTTTTAGTACTTTTTAACATTTTTGCGGTAAGAAGACATCTACTAAGCAATTAGAAGTAGAAAAAAACATCAGGTACATTTAACAACTTATTTAGTATTAAATTTTAAAGAGAACTGCTGTCGCGAAATGACAGTACTCGACAAAGTGGAAGACGGAAAGAAGTATGGATCGGGCCGATTCTATGGTGTGAAGAGAGAGAGCCGAGGTTATGAAATGTTGCAATGTCCATTGCAACATTTATATTTACTTTTGGTTATTTATATTGTAGAAAAATAATTTTATTTTGAGTTTAAAATCATCAGCCCCAAATTAAAACTTTTTCCTTCTTTCTAAAATTCAACCCTGTTGTGTCAATATTAAAGTTATTTTTTTCCTAATCTCATACCATAAAAAAAATTTTCCCTATAGGTAGGCTCCGTTGGATAATATTTTTTCCCCTCCATATATCCGTGTTCCACCCAAATGTATAAGGTTTCAATCATGCTCAAATTAGCAACAGGTCTAAATAATTTCAAATTTGAATAACTAAGTTAAAAGTAGACAAAGCACTGCGTTTTGATGTCGATTTAAAACGAAAGGTGACATTTTGTTCGATTTATATTTCAATATTCCCATCATCTAAACCTTACGAACTACTTATGTGAAGTAAACTTGTAATATTTAATGGCCCAGAGATGTTCAAAAATGGGTTCATACTTCAGTGATAAATTATCTGATTTGAATGTACCAATTATTTACTGAGAGTAATGGATGTTTCATTTAGTGCTTTATTTTCGAAAATATTCGTATCTGCAAATTAGATGCTTGGAAACTTCGAGATTTTCTTAAAATACTATAATATATGAAAGCAAAGTGCTCTTAAAATACAAAAATTGAATGATCGCATAGAAAAAGAGTTTCAAATAGAATAACATCAAAAATACTACACACAAATTTTACAACAATGCATATGCAAATATGCGCAGTGTAAATATTATATTGATCTTTTGGATTAATTAAAATAAAAATTGTATAACATTAACTTTTCTATTCATTTACTTATTTTTTTGGTTTCATTTGGTATCAAGTTATGAAAGCTCTTCAATTGGTATTAATTTTAATTAAAAATAAAACAAAGTTTTAGTTTTTGTTTGACTTATTTATAGGTTAAAAATGATTAAATAGTCTATGTATTTTGTATAACAATACAATAATAATTAGAAATATCTTGGATTAAACCCATTTATCAATATTTTAATAAGGAAAAGATTAATAAAATAAGATACATTATAGTATAAATAATGAAATCTATGATTGCAATGATATATTAATAGATACACTCATTGAAATTTTCTTTTGAAGTCATGTTAACACAAGATTTGAATTAAACTAAGTTTTTCAAGTTTTTCTATTTAGTATTAAATCCTCTAGAAGCATTGGTATAAGACATAAGAAATCAAACTTACATGTTCTGCTTGTATTTCCTAAAAAAGATTTCCTAAATTAAACTAATTTAGGCTACACGAGATCTTAGAATAATTTCTCTTGTCATTGCAATAGCAAGATTAATTTTAAAAAACGACATCTTCGCTGCTTCGTCTTTCCTTTATTTTATTTTCTTCTCTTTCAGAACTTAAAAATCTAGTTCCATTTTTCTTCAACAACATTCACACTTTCTCCATATTTAGTAAAACGGCCTATAAGGGAAAAAATGCCGAACTTGAACATAATATGATCCATCATTTACTAAGTTTATACACTTATAACGGAATCCTTCAATGGTTTTCATTTTTAAAATATCTGTTACAAATTATTCTGCAAATAATATGTTACATTATTATTGTCAAACAATCTAGAAAGTTTAAAATATCTTTTTACCAAAAGTACCAAAAATAAAACGTTTTAAAATCATATGCGTACTGACAAATGTAAGAGAGGACAAATAGTGCGAAACCACTTTTTATAAAACACTTTAGCCATCTTTTTGAGATTATGTGTAATAAATAATATTTACTGCACATATATACTTTTTAATAATAGATAAATATTAAAATAAATAAAAACTTGAGCTATTCAGTTAAAAGAATATTAAAAAAGGCTGTAAGAATTTAAAATGTCAAAGAACGTTACTATAGCTATTACTATTTATGATAGCTTCTAAATATATTTTCGGACGAACTACATTAACAATAGCTATCATGTTTTTACATATTTAACTATTAACTCGCTCTAGAGAAAGATGTAATATCCAAAAATGGTCAAATGATGACACTCAACATAAAATACATATCTGATATACTAGCAAAAAGATATTTAGGAAAAGATGAAATCGCAGTGAAATTACTTTATTGCCTATTTTGAAGATAGTTCAATACAATAAGTCTTATTTCATTGTTTATTCGAAATGGAATAAGAATTTCATGTTAGTAATAAAATTTAAGTAACTTAAAGGAATTTACTGTACCATTTCATTAACTATTTACATTTTTTACAAAACCCAGCTTCAGAGAATACATCTAACAACTAGATAAATGCAATATTATTAAAATTATTTCGAATTTTGTGTTTATATATATATATATATATATATATATATACTAAATGACCCGGCCCGGCGTTGCACGGGCTTTTACCGAGGGTATAACTTAATCCCCATGTTAATTTCCTCCTTTATTTCTGACGCCAGCACTTCTGTGTGGGTGTGACACGTACGATGTGAGTGCATGGCCCATGAGTGCGTATCATGGCTTTCTCGTTTAACATTTTCCCTTCTCTTGACAAAATCAGCACTTCCAATATTATTTTTCGAAATTACTTTGACTATCTTTGTTTCTTTCCTCTCCGCTTACCCCGGGGTTGCACGGACTTTTACCGAGTGAATAACTTCCTCCCCATGAGAATTTCCTGTTTCCCTTAGGACGATAGCACTTATGTGTGTGTGTATGCGTGCAATGTGAGTGATTTCTTTAACTATGTCATAAAAACTCCCTTTTTCTAAATGTGTTCTTACGTTGGTGTGATAATTGAGAGAGATGGGTGAAAGCTCAGGTGCGTCCTCATCACTTGACCGTGGCTTAAAATTTCGAAGTCCTTCGCCAAAAACTCTCGAGTAGGTGAACAGTGCGAATTTATAAATCACTCTCCCACTTTCCAATTCTTTCGTTGCAGTTTTTTAGTCCTCGGAAACGAAAATGTAGCCTTTTTAAAAATAGTTGTATGTTGAAAAAAGACAGAAAATTAGAAATTTTTCAAATTACAAAATTTTACTACTATTTTAAATCTTGAAGTAAAATTCAGAGGATTTTTTGAAATGTTCGACACATGGGAATAAAGTTTCATGCAATTATCTTTTTTAAAGAAGAAATCATTAAACGATTGATTTAAGTATTTTGAGTGTTTTATTAAAATTTGTTCAAAAAAGTTTTTGGTTTTTTTATTTTTTTAAATCACTGATTTGATACAGATAAATATTTTAAATGAATCTCAGAAATGTATTGAATACATTCTTTCATCTTAATCTGACATCAAAATTGATTTAATTTTGAAAATTATATAAAGAGAAAATGATGAAAATTGAAGCAAAAATAACTTTTTCACTCGCATTTTTTTTACTCGCCAAATTTGCTGATTTCCGCATGTTTATGTCAGAACTTTTTGGTGTAACCCTTGAGTTAGATGTGAAGTTTCAGGTGAAACAGTTGAAAGGTATTTGGCGCGAAACCATTTTTCGACGCCAAGGCTTGGCAAACTGTAAAATCGCGTATTTTTTATTAAATTTTTTATTTTTAGGGCTTAATTTTTAAGTTAATGCTTTCAATCTTCACACATTAATTTCGAAAACAAAGGACTTTTAATAAAAAATGTACAAAAAATGCTGTTTAGATTATTTCTTGCAATAACGTTATTCTACGAAAATCAGAAAAAAAAAATTTTTAATCTGTAATTTTAAAGCAATTTTTTCAATCTACGCACAGAAGTTTGATAACATTATTCTACAAATACAACAAAAGTTTTGTATGATAATCTTAATAAATAACGAAGTTATTCAATGTTAAGTTAAAAATTTCGACAATTTTTCGAAAAATCTTTAAAAAAAGGTTTTGAACATTTTATTTTTTAATGACTGGTTGTAAAAGAAAAAGGCTTGACGTTATTTTGTGTAGAATGTCGTTTTCATAACACAAAAATAAATTCATACGCAACGATTTCGAAATAATTTTCATAAAAACGCATCAATTTTAACTATTTTTTAAAAAAAATCTTAAAAAATAGAAAATATTATTATTTTACAAAAAATATTATACTGTATCGTGGCAAAAGAAATAATCTTTCCGATTCTGCAATTATTTTTTGTCTGATTTAAAAAACAAAAATCGGATGGCCGTTTAAATAACGTCGAAATACTGAAAATTTCACCCTCTGTTCATTCACGACGCTAGGCGGGGAAAATAACGGGCAGGGTTAAGACAATTAAGCATTTTAAGGTTTTTAATTAATATCTTTTTAACTAATTACAATATCGGAATGAAAAAGGGTTTACGTCCTATTCTCAGACCTACTGAATATACGCACAAAATTTCATAAGAATCGGCCACACCGTTTCGGAGGAGTTTGGTTACAAACACTGTAACACGAGAATTTTATGTATTAGATATATATATATATATATATATATATATATATATATATAATATATCTATATATATATCATTCCCTTTTTTGGTTTGTCATGGCTTCTTGTTCTTGGTTCTTCCGGTCTGATCTTAAGATTCTTGGGATTTATTAGTCTTCTTTTTAATTTATTTACTGCTATATATATATATATAAAGAAAGGTGGAAGAAAATTCCATATTGCTTGAATGCGCAGCAAAAGTTCGTCTATTGAAGCTGCAGGACGTGAGCGAGACGCCGACCAACCAACCAAATCCCACACGGGCTCAATAGGTGACATATCCGGCGAATAAGCAAGCCAAGGAAGAAGTTGCATGTGTTGGACTGAACAGTAGTCTCGAGCAACATGTAGGTGTGCATTATTCTGCTGAAAGATATCTCCAGGGATGCCTTGAAGTAAGGGAACAACTTCGGGTTGTAGCACTTGATGGACGCACCTGCTGCTATTGAGATTACCCACAATTCGTAACAAATTCGATCGTCCATGATAAGAAATCGCACACCAAACCATTAGTCCGGGTGTTAAGGCCACTATGTCGTTCAATAACGCACTCTGGAAGGCAGCGTTCACTGGCATAGCGTCTAGCACGAATGCGGCCATCATGGTCTCACAAATTGACGCATGATTCATCTGAAAAGACAACTTGGTGCCAATCAGCTTGCTAGACTTTGTGCTCAAGAGCTTGTTGCAGACGCAGCCGTCGACGGTTTCTCGTGAGGGGGGTCCTTTATAAAGGTACCCTTGTACACACAATCCTCAGCATGACAGACATCGACGAATTGTATGGTATGGCAGACACGGTATGACCGACATTTTTACACCTGTAGCAGTAGACCAACGTGCTGCGAACTGCCTGGAGGAAGCTGTACGGTCATGCGGAGCAAGTTTCGATCGCCGCGCGCTGACGTCACCTTCCGTCGTCCACTGCCAGTTTTTCGAATTGTTCTATGCTCGTCGGTTCACTGCTTCCAAACTCACATCACCGTGGGACTGTTCCACTGCACACAAACTCCTATTGCGCAATAAGAAAATTCTCCTTCTCGAAGGCTGATAATTCTCCCCGTTGAAACTCCTTCAGTTGTTGGAATTTCTCCTTATTGCGTCGTGGAGACATTCTTAAGTCTTACTAAATGTTCACCACTAACAAATAACCATTAACGATTTCCAACATCCCACTACTGCCCTCTATTTATTCACTTTCAGCTTAAGTTCAGAGGGCGCTGCGCACGCCACGCATGCGGTGAGGCTCTGAAACTTTACTATTTTACGTAACATCCTATAATTGATATTTGCTGCAAAGTTCATTCAATTCTGATGAATCCTTCATGGTGTTGCATTTTTTTACAAACAGCAGAGTATATTTATATATATATATATATATATATATAATCAAAATTTCTCTACAAGACAGAGATGAATAAACATGATAAAACTGAAAAGAATTGGAGTTGTAAGATTTTGACAATAGATCCCAAATGGAAATATGGAAAATTAAAATAATAGAGCTAAATATAAAAAAATATAAAATCATAGATGCTACAGTATTATAAACATTGCTGACTTAGACAGCTTAATTATAAAATAATTTATATAAAAGTGGGGTTGAACATGTTTTGTAGCCAGCCAACCTTTTCCTTTTCTGTTAATAATACTGAGCAAAAACCTATTGAAAATAATCGATAGAACACCTAAATCCATTATGAAAAAAAGGTAACTTACCTAAGAATTGCATTCAAAAATGCAGAGCCCGCGCTAAATCTGAGCACAATAAACAAGTTATTGCCAGATTCTGGACCCAAATATAAATTCAAAGCATAGCAATGGCTGAAATGTTGCACTTAGCAAAAGTATGAAAAGAATAGAAATAATAAATTAAGAATTGAAAACATACTACATTATCTTAGAGACACTAAGATTATATATGATATAAAAACTAATAAATTTAATTTAATTTAAATATATATATTTATCGATCACATTTTATCCAATGAAATCCATCTATTTATTATAATCTTTACTACTGTTATACATTATCATAGTTTTGAAAAAAGTATACATTTTACGAGAATTTACTCTTGTAAAATAATTTTAAAATTACACAGAAAAGAATTTTACCGGCTGAATTTTCTTTCAGAGAATATGTTATCTTTTTTATATTAATAGTTGCTTACAATGTTATAACTTCGCTATAAAAGGTTTGTATGATTAAAATGAAAAATATCTTATTTTGTCTGCAAACGAAGTCAACTATAAGAAAAAATTATAATATAGTGTTATAAAAGGTATTTATAGTTTCCTTTTTGAAACAGGATTACATAGCGAGTTGCATAAATTCATTAACTTAAGAAAGCGTTTTTACTTTTGGTACTTTTCAGACTAAATATTCAATAGTTTTTATTTGGGATAAACTATAAGTTCACAAAATAAAATGTGTATTAAGTTAAGGGGTAAAAGAGTATATCAGGAATACGTTAATCTCTTTTGTCTAAAAAGAAGCAAATATTTTTACTATACTCGTTGTTAAAATGTTGAGTGAAAGATATTCATATAATACATATATATATATATGTCAACATTTTGTTATGTAGAAGACAAATTAACTTAACTTTTCAGTTTTCTTGAGGTACTCGTTCTATTTACTTGTACTATAAAGTGAAGAAAAATATAAACATGCAAGTACTTTTTAAGACACTCATCTATCAAATATAATATTTCAATTTGTATTGTTAAAAGTAACAAATGCCCAATTTCTTAAAAATGGTTATTCGTATGCTAATAAAAAAATAACATATTACAAGTTTTGTAAAAGTAAATAAAAGAGCTGCAATTTATGAACGAACGAGTATGTTGATGTTGCAAACAATAAGTAATGGTATTAAGAATATATCTTACTTCTTTCTTAAAAATCATACTTCATCTATATTTTCTTAAAAATAATTCTGCACATATATATATATTCTGTATTCCGAAGTACTCAAATATTACATCTTCTCAAATCAGATATATTAACACAGCAAATAATGTGGATTCAAATCTGAACTAAGCAAATATATTAAAGCTTTTAAATTTAAAAACATTCTCATTGATCTAGTATTTACATAATATATAAGAATGTATTTTTTTATTTAGTCTAATAATTTATCTTTGTATAGACATGTGCTATTCCTTCCTTAATATTTATATTTGTTACTTAACTGATAATATGTATTAATAACTCTCAAATTCATTAAATCAGTGCTTCTCAAATTTTCAATCTTCGTTACCCAATTTTCAGTAATAATTTTAATCGGGCCTCCCCCTCCCATACAATAACGATGTATTGAATGCAATGATAATGTACATTGACGCTAAAGCTACAATACGACTTTAATTATAAACCGTAAATTTATCAAGATGAGTATTAAATTTTGAAACGACAGCCCACGGGTTTCACTAGTAATTATTAAACTTGTTTTTTAATTTAGTAGTGTGTGTGTGTGTGTGTGTGTGTGTGTGTGTGTGTGTGTGTGTGTGTGGTGTGTGTGTGTGTGTGTGTGTGTGTGTGTGTGGTGTGTGTGTGTGTGTGTGTGTGTGTGTGTGTGTGTGTGTGTGTGATAATTTAATTATCAAACACACTGCGCACTACTGATAAATTTTTAAGTTCATTACATCAATGTAATGTTATCTATTGATAATGTATGGTGTTACTTTTGGTTTACATTCTTAATTAATTTTTATTTCGATTAAATATAATAACATTAATAAATGAAATAAAATTATATCCATATCAGAAGGCGAAAATATTGGACATCTTTATATTTCGTAGTCCGTTGCGTTTTTCGCGCGGGCAAAAAAAACCATAAGTACTGAAAGATAAATAAACTTCTAATGGGTTAATTCTAAGTGTATTTCAAAGTAAACATCAAGGAAATATTAATTTTGTCAATAGAATCTCAAAATCAATTAAATAATTAAAACTGAGTTATACGGTATTTCCCTTGGTCATTTGTCAGTCAATATGTAAACAGTATCTTAATAAAATTAATAAACATTATCAGTTATGCCGCTACATTTCTACTCACTGGTTTTACAGTTCTGGAGCAACTCACTAAATCCATCATCAGATTCTTTCATTGCCAGATACAACAGGATAAAAGACTACTAATTGGAACTTAAAAATATATACATAAATTATTTCTCTGACAAATTGAACTTTATACACTACTCCCAACGAATTTCTCGTTGCAAGAAGAATAACATACCCAAGTTCATCTACTTTCTTTCATCCATCAATACTGTTGCTACAAATTTAATTATCAAATGCATTGTGCACTACTGATACATTTATAAGTATATTATGTGATGTAAAAATGCTTCTTTTATTTATTTTTTGTTATGTCAGAATGTATTTTGTTTTGCTTTCTTTCAATAAATAAAAAAAACCTTTTAAATCTTTTATTTTCGACATTTCAATATACTCGCCCCCCCCCTTGTAAAGATATCACGGCCCCCTTAGGGGGGTGCGTCCCACAGTTTGAGAAACGCTGCATTAAATATTTTCGAAAACAAGTTTACACTGAAACAAAATACAGTAAATGATGAGGGAAACTTATTTTTGTTCTTTAAGCTATATTAATTGCCTCATATGAGAATTCTTCCAAATAAAAAGCGTTCTTTGTGAAAACATATTACGTATGAATGTATTTCTATAACACATGCTAATAATAAAGTAGGAAGAAATAATCGTAAACATTTACGAATGATAAGGGAGGCTTAATGGAAGTAGTTATTGCACATAAACAACACACAATAAAATTACTTTCTACTGAAATATAACTATTCTGCGAAAATGCAACATCTTTGACTCCAAAAAAGTATTGAATTGTCTTAGATGCGTAAAAGGAAAACATTTTCAAGTGTATTTCAAAGTAAATTAAATAGAGTTTTTAAATTAGAATGTCATTTTCACTATGCAAAAGGGAAAAATATAAATAACATTAGTTGCTTAAGAGAATTTTTGTTTTATAAACTTCTGTTACAAAATTAAGTTTCAGCGATAAATTATTTACTTCAGAAATGTACCATGAAACCCGGTGTATAACGCGAATTTTTAACAAAAAAATAAGATCGAAGTTTACAAGTGCTTGTTTTTAACCGGGTATAAAAGTAATAGCTTTAAAAATAAAAAAAGTAAAAAAAAACATAAGAAAAATTAGACTTTTGGATATACCGAAATACTGTTTATTTAAAAGAAATGACATTTATGAAATTACCTTATGAACTTTAAGTATTGTAATTCTATACTAGTTTTCCAAAAGCCTGGGGAAAAAATGTCTGCCTGGGGTTCCGAATAAATGTCTTCAAAATACAAGAGTATTACATACGTATATTTCAGGTTTTTTCGTAAAAAAAAGATTGCCCGTTATTCGGTGAATATACCGTAAAAAAATTAAAAAATGCAGCTTGAAAGTATAGGTTTGCGTTATACGCGAAACTATATACGGTAATTGTTTAATTTTGATATAATTTTTATAATAATTAAATAAGTAACAAACGTTAAAATAATTATATCAAAACGTGGTGTTTGTATTGTATCTTGTAATTATATTAAAAAGAAATAAATTATTTTTAAGATTCTTAAGATCAATCAGAATATTAAATTCTCGATTTTTACTCCATGCATTCGTAAAATCTTCATTGAAAATAAAACAGGAATAGTTTTCTCTGTCTGTAGGAAGCTATTTCTGGAAAATGGCCTAGGTAATTGACGTAATTTATACATAAAAGATTTGGTATGAGGTAGAGATAAAGCTCAACTAATTTCTGACGATGTTATGATAATAATAATCGGTTATCATTAAATCATTTAGATCCCAGTATATAAATAGGTTATTTCCCTGATAGTACAGGATTTGTACAAACATTGAAATGGTGTGACATGACATTTTAGAAGTCTCAATTGAAATAAAGTTTGTTATTCAAGTTTGGTAAAGGCATTTATATAGCCCTATAATGCTTTAATTTACGTCATGTTTATGGAGAGACCAATACATAATATAAATTGTTTCGGAATTTAAGAGAGAAGTTCAATCATTCCAGAAATAGCTAGTCTTCAATGCTCATTCAACAGCCGTCAAAAAGTAGCTGGAATTTTTCAGTTTAACCAAAAAGTTGGATTATTAAGTTACGTATCTACTTAACTCCACATAAAAGTAATTTTATTATATTAAAACAATTATTTCCTCTCTTATACTAAATACATTGTTTAAACACTGGACAGTGGCAGAATTTATAAGGGTCACTCAAACTTTACTTATCGGAGATTAGAGCCTGACAGTTTTATGCACTCCATTCAGTTTCCCAATGACTCAATATCTATGTATTGCGCATCAACGAGACAGGCCAATATCTATCAAAGCTTTCTTGCTTTTCCGATTTAAAAATGAGCAAATTTTGAAACGTGTTGTAAGACGAGATAAATGGATTATTTACCGTAACGTAAAACATCGACGGGCGTTGCCCTTCTGAACTACCTACATCGACGACGAAATTAGAACTTTATCCAAGAAACTTTTTCTGAGTATGCGGCTGGATGTGCAGGGAATAACTCCTTAAAAAGTTCTACCGATTAACACAACCATTAAAAGGCCTCATTCTACTTTTTCAGTTGCACAAACTGTAATCCATAATAGTTGCAGTCTAGAATTGGCAATGGACATGATTTTATCATCCATTACTATAAAACGAAATTTCATGCTGCTGTCATCAACCGTGAAAATGTAATGGGTTTTGATTGATAGCATTTACACCCTCCTTCTTATCTTTCTGACCTGACCTCTACCAATTATCACCAGGCAAAAATCTTCGATAATCACGATGATGTGAGTACTACTATCCAAGGCAGACTTTTTTCCTCCAAACCACTGTACTTTTTACCGAAATGAAACTCATTTCCTAAAAAGACATTGATATGTCCTGTACAATAAAAGTGATTCTACATAAACTTAGTGTTGCTTGTACTTCTTCATAATCGTAATTCATTGTAAATACTTCACTTTTATAGAATAAATTGCATACCTTATCCCAGGAGTTTTTAATAGTACACACCAACACTGTTTACACCTACTTGTACTATTTTCTTTATAAATCTATAATTACAATTTTCCCAAAACTATCATTTTGATTTAGAAACTTCGAGAAAGTATTCCTTTATTTACAAATTAGTATTTCAAAAGTTTTTTTAAAAAACTGCAAAGCATTACATTTCAAAAACTCTGAAGCCGATCACCAATTTTCAGATAACAATGTGAAATATAAAGCCCTTTTTTTAAAAAAAAAAAGAAAATTTTAATTATTAAAATTACTGATGTAAAGTAAACGATAAATATAATACTTTAAATTATTATAATTATTATGTCTTAAATTTCGTTTATCCAATATTTCAAACAATTTCGTAAAATGTATTACATGTGTTTAAAAAATATTTAAATAAAATTTTTAAAACGCCAATTATGATTCTTGAGACATTGAAATGAATTCAAGGTGCTTTAGAGATTTCGTTTTTTAAAGATATTTATCCAACCTCAGGACAAGAAAATTCTCCCATACATAACATCTCTAAATATTTTCACTATATCTTAAATTAAGTTTTTGGTTCTAGATTGCAGCAAAAATATTTATTCTTAAAAATATGTGAAAGTATCAGTTGGATGCTCAAATTACGGATCAGCAAAAAAGTAACATTCACAATCAAATTGGCATTCAAAATGTTACTTAAAAAAAGGTTTCAGAAATTCATTATTTTAAAGAACACTTCGCATACTAATTTTAAAAATGATTCATATTAGTACTGTTCAAAAAATTCCATTTCATTCTCTGCTCTTAAAATTTACTTTAATTATTAAAGTAGTAAACTAATCCGCAATAATAATTACCCAAATTAATTTTACATTGCATTCAATTTCAATACAATACAATTAATTTGAGTAATTAATTGTAACGAATTCTTTTAAATTATTGAAAATGATGTTTTACTGCATAAAAAAACCACTTCCAAAATAAAATGGAATATGATTAAGTAAAATAATTTATTTATACTACTCGGATTATGAAGGAAAGTAGTATATTTTAAAATTCTTTTAAATTTATTTTCCAGAGATCCCAAAACTGCTTGTAAAATTTGCTCTTCATTTTTGAAGGGTATTATATGCTTTGACTACTTAATTTATTTAATGCCCTTACATCAGGAGTAGCAATTTTATATCTTTTTGGGTTAAAAAAATGTAAAATACCTAAAACTGCGGAAATTTTTTGAACCAAAACCTCAAAGTCGACTCTAAAAATACATAAATGCATCGTAACGCTGCAGAATTAAAAAACTGTAACACAAGTGTTTTCTTTTCTTGGTTATGTTTGTAACAAATAGCAAGTTTTTGAAGCGATAACTTCTTTAAGCGCGTTTTGCTGAAGAATGAACTTGAATGACGACGTAACGTTCGGGAATGTGATGCTCACATTCGGATTTTTTCGTCTTTCGTCGTAAATCGTGTTTGGACAGAGTCGGTCAAGATTCAATAGTGCGCGACATATACACCCCTAAAGAAATCTCGTAACCAAAAGAGAGATGTTTTCCTCGGGTTTTGAGTAATACTCGGCCTTCCCTCTTGTGTGCTTATATGGTTAGTTTTTTGTTTCCCAAGAGATGAACAGTTGATACTAACTTCGAAAAAGACAATCCCTAGGGAATTTAAAAATAAATCAGATATTTCAATAGAAGAGTATTAGGTTTTAATGTACAGAGCGGGTTATTGAGTGCATTATATAAAATTCGAATGTTCCGATTGCAAATATATATTTGTTGTAGATAAAAAAAATCAATTTCAATTCAGAAAATGTCGAAGGGACAAAATATGTAAGTCTTCTAGATAGAGAAGGTTTAAAAATGCCCACAGATATTGTTATGAAAATTATTTCAACGCAACGTTTTATTTTTAATTTGTTAATATCGAAAAGATTTGAGTCAATATATATTTAAGTTGATTGCCAATTATCTTGCTTTAGAAGTATAACAGAAGCATATCTGGACTTACATGAATTGTGGAATGTCTTGCATTCGTTTCATTCATCTTTTGTGAACTTTAATACACCTGCATTTTCGTATTTTAAAAAAAATATTCATTACATTCGGGATTATATGCTTAAATAATTATTCAAAATAACGCAGTGAAGAAATTTTAACGGCTAAGGATAATTGAAAAATGTAGAAATTTAAGGCCCATTAAATTAACGTTTTCTTTTTATATTTCCCTGTTTTATTTATTTAAATTTTCAATTATCGATTCATATTTTATTCAATGTGTTCATATACTTCCTCTTATAATTCATTTTATTATACTATATAAAGAATGGCTGTAGCATCAAATACTACAGTATCATTTGGGTTTAATCAGTCATGTATCGGAGAAATTTATGCAGCGAAATGTAGAGTAGAAAATGGAAAGTAACTCTAATGGTTGCTATTTATATTTTATTAAGTCAAGAAGTGTAGAGAACATTATCGAATTCATTCACAAAAATTTAGTTTCTTACACTGAAGCCGGATCGGCTCTTCTGAACAAATTACCCAGGACTTTAAGTGGGGATTTTAATGTAGATTTTTTTTCAAAAGAGAAATCAAAAATATTAGTTTATTTTTTTAAAATCAAAATTTAATTTAATTATGTCGAATGTTCCAAGTGAAAGCACGACGAAGTATGGAACAACACTTGACTGAGTTTTTCTTTTAGATATTTAAATAATTTTGAATCTATAAAGTATTTACAGCCTATATTTCAGCAACCATAAACCTATTGTTTCCTTCTTAGAATACAATTAAATCAAAAATATGATTATATATTTTGCAAAAAATATTACTTAATGAGTACAGACATATGAATAAATAATTTATATGACAATACTAATATTCTCTTGTTTTTTATTCACCGAACTAATGCCTGAAATAACATTACAAAATTTGAAGTTTTCATTCCTATCTTGTGGTAACAAGGACACACACTTTTTTTCTTATCAAATTTTCAATAATTTTGAGGTTAGAGTAAGCACATTATTTGACAAAGTAGTTTCTTCTCTACTTGTAGCTTTTTTGGTTAAAAATTCCTTAAACATTTCGTCCCAAAAGAGAAAGCATACTTATATTTCTTATAAACGTGTTATCATTATTCCTATGGCGTCTAAACAAGATTGTCAATTTGATTTGACTTCTACAAATTTTTCACTTTGAAACTACAGAAGAGCTATAATTCAATAGTTTTACTTATGTAAAATAGTTTTGAGATAAATTGTATAAAAACTTATTTAATCTAGAATTTCCAAGAATTTGAAACTATTCATACCAATAACAAAATACTATAAAGTATAAGGGTCGCCTAAATGAAAAATGCACTACATTCGGTTTGAAAATGAGTTTAATGCTATTAATATAAGTTGTATACAAAGGAAAGAATTAATACAGTCGTAACAGAGATAGGCTAGACAAAATCATCTTGTAGGTTGGAACAAGTGTCTCAGCGGTCCACGGCATGATGAATGCTTTAAGTGAACAAGCTCCGGTGTTGGTTGTGGAACCAATTTTCAACAGCAGCTGGGACTTCATTATCATCAGGAAATCAACGTTCTTTCAGGATTTCTGGACCGAAGATATGGTATTCACAATGCTAGATGTGTAAAGGGGATGCTTGAGAGCCTCTCAGCAGAATTCCCGTAACGATGTTTGGCACGACGCAGCCACATGAGGGCGAGCATTATCATGCAAGACGATAATCCTTCCTTACAGTATGCCACTTCAGTGGTTCTTGATATTCTTTATCAGTTCATGCACTGGATCACAGTACGGGACAGTATTACAGTCGTATCGTTTGGAGGAATCCATGATGCGAATAATGCCTTTTAAAGTACTCCCACGCTATCATACACACATCTGGCGGGATATGACGATATCGCATGCATTCCCAACTCTTTGCGCTCTGTATAGGAGCTCGTGGAGTAATCTTTCTCTTAGAATTGTTGAGTTATTATAGCAATGCCCCTTTTATTTTGGCGACCATTGTACATGCAAATTCCGTCTTGTAAATAAGCTTCTAAGCATAACATTGTTGAGTGATTTCGTTTGATTTTTTTATTAGCATTGCAATCAAAACTAACCTGGAGACTGCTGTCAACGATCTCGTAATTTTGAATCTTCATCAAACATCTGAACTGGCACCTCACACTCCAAACCTTCACACCACAGTAATGGGAAGACTTATACATGTACTTAATTATATGAAAGTATTAAGAGTAGTCGGTACCCCTTATACCGCTAATGTTAAATTGAGCTATTTTATGTACATTTTTTTTAGAAACTGTTAAATTTAAAAACTTCAAATTTGTCTGTATATTAATTTATTTTTATATTTATACTGAAGTGAGATTTTTTACAAATATTGTTAAGTTTTTTCAAAATCATTTAACATAAAAGTATTACTATGAATTTTTTGAAAATTGTCCTTTTTTTCACGATAACTGACTTTTACAAAAATATTTTTAGAATATTAAAAAAAACTCACTTCAGTGTATATAGTTACATATTCGTTATGTTCACTGAAATTTGCATGAGTGACCTTTAAGTAGTTTCTGAGAAACTGGAACACGCAGTTTGAAAATTATCATTTTGAGAAAAATGCATTTTTAATATGAAATGTCACTTCATCACAAAAATTATGAATTACAACATGTATTTGTCCCATTTTACTACACATTAGCTTAAACTATATTTACTTTAAGATTTTTTTGTTTCTTATTTTACTTAATTTGCCCAGAAAATACATGCATGGCATTTCTCAGTTTTCGTTTAACGAGATGTTTTATAATATTTACATTAGTTTTCTCAAAATCTGTATCAATTTTTGAAGAAGTTTCATCTGTGATGTATTACAAACATCAAAGTTGAGAGTAAAATATCATAAATGCCTTGTAATAATGTATTAATATGTGAAAGTAAGGATTTGGGAATATGTGATTATGCGACATTTCGAAAGTTTTCATTAATGTTTTCTATATTTACATGCAAACAGTAATTCTAAAAGTATCAGATCTCAAAATTTTTTCTAAACTGGTCAAATGATTTCTAAAACATTCAAAATAATACTGTTTTTTTGCTTTTAAACATGAAATTTATGTATTTTTACGTATATAACAAGCTTTACATGCAAAGACAAAAAAAATCACAAATCAGATATTTATGTACCTTTTATGGAGCACACCTTTTTGAAAACTAAAGCTTAAAAACTTGTCTGTACCGTAAATAAACATTTATATTTATACTGAAATCTTTCAAATGTACTTTTTAGTTTTTTCAAAACATACTTTTACGTAACATCACTGCGAATATTTTAAAAATTGTCCTTTTTTGTCACGTTATTTGGTCTATAATCAAATATTTAGGGAATATTTTCAAAATCTCACTTCAGTATATATAGTTACATATTAGTAATATGCAGTGAAAGTTGCAGGTGCATTTATTCAGTAAATTCTGAGAAAATGAACATGTTGTTTTAAAAATAACATTTTGAGAAAATTGCATTTTTACCATAATGTGTCACTTCATTACAAAAATTATGAATTACAACATGTATTTGTCCCATTTTACTAAAATTCAGCATCTTTTCAATGTATTTTCAATAAAATAGGAAACAAAAAAGTCTTAAATATCCCAGAAAATAATACATAGCATTTTTCAGTTTTTATCTCACGAGATATTTTGTAGATTTGCATCAATTTTCTCAAATTCGGTATCAATTTGTGAAGGTTTTAGCTTTCATACATAACAAATATCCAAGTCGACAGTGAAGTATCATAAATATAATATATAAAAATGTATCAATATTGTGTGGTATGAATTTGTGGTAACTTTTTGGTTATACCTGATTTTAGACATTTCAAAAGTTTTCATTGAGTTTTTGTAAAGTTTTCATTAGGTTTTGTTGTTGCAGACAATTTCTAAGTTTTAAACTTAAAAAGTTACTCTAAACTAGACAAATGGTTTCTGAAACAGCCAAAATAAAACTTTTTTTATGTTTTTAAACATGAAATCTATGTATTTTTCTGTACGTAACAAACTTCTCGCAAAGGCAATAAACATCACATTTGATGTATCATCCCATACCTTTTTCTCAGAAACTATTAAACATAAAGACTCAAGATTTTGAATGTGTATTAATTAGGCATTTATATTTATACTGAAGTGTATTTTTTAAATATATCAATTAGTACTTATAAAAAGACAAATTTTAGTTCACCGAGCATCATTATGAATTTATTGAAAATTGTCATTTTTTTTGTTATGTTTTAAGAATATTTCAAAAATGTCACTTCAGTATACACAATTATATATAAGAAACATAGAGCACATGCATACAGTAAACTTACACAATTTTAAAAATATAAATTTTAGAAAAAAGTAATTTTTGCACAAATTCTTATTTTTAGAGAAAAGGGGCATGAGTTATTATCCAAAAATGTAACGAAATTTTAAGATATTCTTGCTTCCCCATCAATTTTCTTAGTGTTGGTTGATATTTTTTTTATTACTCTTTTAATGAATAAGCAAGTTTTTACATTTTCAGTATTTTAATAACCAATTTCCGTATATGTTGGTTGCAATAAGTACACCATAAAATGGTCACTTAAGCCATTTTTCACTTTTTCAGAAACAATATTTTTATTATCATTTTTGCAAATAACTTCGTCCACGTTTTTATTAGAGTTCTAAGAAAAAGTTTTGAAGGATTTAAAACTATTATCTTTTTATAATAATTGTAAAATTTTGAAGGAAAGACCTTTTCCAATAAAACACAAAACAACTACAAAGTTCTAAATTTCAAATTAAAATTACAATGATTTCATGAAATTTAGAAACTTCGCACCAAAAGTAGGTAAACAAACTAACAGCTAACCTGGCAGTTTTCATACAGTTAATTGTGTATAATTAAAAGAAAAAATATACTCGCTTTACAACTGCTTCTCAGATTTAAAAGGCTAATATTTATTCTATTATCTGTCAAAAGGGGGCGTGGCAAAACAGCTGATTATTTTTTAAAAGTCATTTTGATATACTTCTCAATTATAAGTTAGCATATATGTTATATCACTGGAAAGTCATGAATTGGAGATTTTAGAAAATAGGAAAATGTCAAAATCGATAACCTGAAGATTTTCAACCTACTGACTGGCCTTAATGCTGCTACTATCATGCTAAACCTGTTAACAATAATCTTCAGCTGTAAACTGTTAAATTACTCAATAATATTTGTGAATACTTAAGTTCTTCAAGCAATACAAAATTTTAAATGAAATACCTTTGAAATAATTTGCTCTCACTAAACATGACTTTTTTAGAGTAGCTTTTAGAATGTTTCTTTTGAGATGGCGTGCAGAGCTGCTTCGTATTCTGTATTATACTTTCCCTAATATGAGATTTGGTCTAGCGTTTTGGAGCATTTTCAGCTCGGATGTGAAACAACAAAGATTTAATTATATAATTAATTAAAAATAACTCTAGTTTACATAAAATTTATTCAGCAGTGTTATTGAAGTTGTCTGCCATTTTGTCGAAAACAAAATCCAACAATGTTTTCCTAAACTTCTTGACTCGCCAACGGCTTCTTAATAAAACATTTACCCTGCTTCTTCTGTTTTGTAATGCTAATTGGATATTTAATGATGTGTTAGAATTAAAAAGAGCATATTCATAAACAGTTTCTAGATTTTAAAAATGCTATTTTTTATGTTTAGAAATGAGTTCCTATACAGAGTTTTATACCTTAGCCATCATGAACGTAAACTAAAATATTTACATAACTTTCGCTCAAAATAATTAAAAAATGTTTTAATTGTTGTTATTTTAGATTTTTCTAATTTCATCATTTCTAACGTCAAATTTATGAAATAAATTCACTTAACTAGAAAAACCGGGAGTTGAAAATATTATTTTTAATTAATGGACTAGTGATAACTGCGCGTTAAAAAAGTCCTACAAAAATTATAAAATATTAAATATTGAATCAATTTACTTGAATGGATCTTAGAGATAAATCTATGTCTTTGTCATTATTTTTAAATTCATATTCGCATGTTAAAAAATCTTTATTCGACATTTCGTCATAAAACTAGAAATAATTTGATTAATAGTTCATTAGTAAAGAAAAAAATTGAGATATAAAAATAATTGGCATTTTTTTAAAACTTAACCTGAATTGGAGAAAATTATATTCGTAAGAATAGGTCTTTGGCATTTCCCTTACAATCTCATATTATATATTTGCACCAATTTCAGATAAATAAAAAATAGCGTCTTTATTTTCGGTAATGAATCTCAAAACCCTAGTTGTGGGATAGTGCATCGCGCTTCCACACCACAGGACTGGAGTTCAAATCTCGGATTGGGAAAAGTCGACTCAGACTTTCCTCCCTTCAGCGGGTCGATAAATGAGTACCAATCTTGATTGGGAACTTAACACTGGGGATTTCACGTCAGGCTGACCTCTTGATCAAAGCACATGCACCCTAACGCCTAAGGTCACGTAAACTGAGATAGGCATAGTAGGCCTTAGCCCTCATGGGCTGTTGCGCCACTGCAAAACCCAACATTTACCTCTATATATATGTCCAGTGTTCTCGACATCAAAATTCAAACTAGTAGCTTCTTACCCTCCTGTTATTCTTGTAGTGAATGCACTAGGCTTAAGAAAACCAATTTTTATGCAGAACTCTACATGCTGTAGTACGCGAAATATATTTAATTGTTGCGATGTCTTTCTCACTGATAATCTTGAACTGGAAGCACTTGCTTCCAGTTCAAGAGAAGAAGAATTTTTGAGAGAATCTAAGGATTTTTAATGTCAATCCAAAATTATATTTCTAGATATATAATGTTTAAACTGGATACGAAACTACTCTTGTATAGTAATGATGAATTTCGTTTCAAAGTTCCATCCTACACAATTAAAGTTTTCGTTGAAAGTCTTCACTTCTGTCATATGCATTAAAATGAATTTTCGAATGAAAAAAGGTAGTTTAAAAATGAATAGAATTCAGTGTTAAGCAGTGTCCTCTTTGTTTGAAATTTGAATTTTTTTTAAATTCTTATAAAAAACTTTTACGTAAAGCACTTTGATTCAAACCACACAGTTGCACACCGTTTATTTGATTGTATATTTTATTTCAAAATGGGTCAGAGATCTTTGATCAACCTTTTTAATGAGATGTTAAGATATAATTATTACAATGGACACAGTCTAATGGCAGGTTTAATTTTATTACGTCAGGTGTTACTCCTATCATTCAGACAAATTCAGCATTCAGTAAATAACAATACAAGAAAGTTTAATGCATTTCAGAAAATGGCCTGTTCAAATTTGCCAGTTCTAAAAATAATTAAACACATTTCATTTTTACAAGAAAGTAAATGTGTGTGAAAACACTCTAATTTCTAAACATAATATATTCACAAGAATTCCACCATTCAGCTAGACGCTGAATGGTGGAAGCATGGTGACAAAACGACAACGATTATTGGCAGTCTATTAAATAGCTTGAGTGCCAATGTTAAGTTCTTTTTTCATTGGGTACCGTTATACGTGAATGTCTGAGGAAATGAGATTGCAGATGGTTTGGTCCGTGAGGGCAGCAAAGAAGATTCCACAGATGGTGGCTACCTTACTTTTTCAAAAATTGCTACACAGTTCAAACAAGATACACTCATGTCCATAAATTAAGGATAATGAAATTCTGGCAAAGAAAGAGACAGAAGCAAAACAAATTTGACTGATTTGTAAAGTCTATTTATTAAATAAAAGGTAAAGAGCAAAAAAGATGCTATATGTTTGAGCAAATTTCCCTGGAGCAAATTTCAAAAAAGAACCTATTTACAAAAAACAGTATAACATGGTTAGTATGATGGTTAATACGGAATATGTCTCCCGGACGATGCAATACAGGCCTTACAACGCCTACGCATGCTGAGTATCAAATTATCAATCTGATCTTGGGGAATATTACACCACTCATTAAGCAATGCCCTCCGAAGCTCCGGTAGACAAGTGGGAGGGGGTTGATGGGCTGCAATTCGTCGGCCAAGCATATCCCACACATGCTCTATTGGATTCAAGTCCGGTGAGTATGCTGGCCAATCCATACGGGTGATATCCTCCGATTGAAGGCATTCGTCTACAATGTTTGCACGGTGAGGACGAGCGTTGTCATCCATAAACAGAAATTCAGCACCCGTGGCCCCCCAAAATAAACATACATGTTGTTCCAGAATAACATCCCGATAGATGTGGCCTGTCATCGTTACACTCTGAACATGCAGGTCAGTTATGGAACCAAGAATATTTCCTCCCCAAACGAGCCATCCTGCACCACCGTAAAGGTGTCGTTCAATGGTGTTCTCTTGGGGGTAACGGGTACCTGGCGCTCTGCATATGAAAGTCTGGCAAGAATCAGAATGCAAACTAAACCTGGACTCGTCGGAAAACATCACACAAGACCACTGTAGCGGTGTCCACAATGCATGCTCTCTACTCTAGGTTAATCGCAGGCGACAGTGAGTTGCGGTAAGGGGAACACATCTGACAGGCCTACGAGCATACACACCAAAGTGCCCTAAGCGTCAGCCCTGAAACTATTTTACCGGTAGCTGAAGATAGCTGACGAGACAGGTCTGATGCTGTACTCCGTCTATTTCTTTTGGCAGTAACTGCCAAATACCGGTCCTCATTCGGCGTCTTAACTCGGGGGCGACCTGTAACATCTACTCACATTACCATAATCTTGGAATCGTTTCCAAAGCCTGGAGATGACACTCTGGGCGATTCCAAGTTCCTCGGATACTTCCAGCTGGGTACGTCCACATTCCAGTCGTCCGATAATTCTTCCACGTAAAAAATCATCCAAATGCTTCCTTTGTGCCATAACTATGCGGTTATTGCACTGAAAGGCTTTTAAAGCGCTTGTGAACAATTTTACTTCTTTGCCACCATTCCTAATATGCCCCTCTCTTACACTCTCGTCATTGTGACGTACTATCCGCGAAATCTGGGCGTTCCTTGTAATTTGCATATTCTTCTTCAAGCTGTGTGATAATTCAACAGGTGAATTTTTTATTTTAGAGTTCAATTTCAGTGTGATTCTGAATTATCCTTAATTTATGGACATGAGTGTATCAGTTCCTCTTGGATGTAGGCTTCTGTACATGAGTGGTATGAAGGTAACCGCCCTGGGGCTGCTTTGCTTGGGACAAGCAGTAGGCCAGATGAAACTACTCTTTCTAGGTTTCGCAATGGACATACTCGTGCTCAACGGTATGTGTTGGGTGTTACAGTTTACCTTTCTTGTCCAAATTGCATGGCGACGGTAGCCAAGTGGTCTAGGCATCGGATCATGGCTAGCGTGTCATGAGTGCGATCCCAGTACCACTGAAGACCCGCCATGTAGGGGAGGGATGCACGTATTAAATCTGTCGAGAGCTCAAACGTAATCCTGTTGGTGTGGTGTGGTAGTTAGGAGAGTGGAAGTGTCAGCTCAGGTGTCGTCCGCGTCACTTGACCTTGGTTCAAAATTACGCGGACCGTCGCTAAAAGCCCTCGTGTAGCTGAACAGTGCGGCGTTAATATTCATTCACTTACTCACTCTTGTACAAATTGCAATGCAACCCAAGCCGCTTCTGCCTACATTTTGACTTGTATTGGTTGCCATAAAAGCCAGCTGCTCTCAAGTCCTGCGACAGCTCTTAAATGTTTAAAAAAACACCAGTTCATGGGCTTGATCTCAATGTGACTTTCAATCAAGGGGGATAGAAAACAACAACAAAACGAAAAGGGGGTCAATTTAATATATTTTAAAATACACTAAGTAACAACCTTGAAAATCTCGAAATAATTCAACAAGAAAATTAAACAGAAAAAGTTAACTAAATCAATTGTTTTCCGTCATGTGCCGTACTTTAATTTGTGTTTCTCCAGGATAACTCAATCGCTCTTACCGTAAAGGAATGATTCTCTTTAACCTAAATTTTACCGAAAACTAAAAATAAATAATGTAAATGAGTTCAATATGTCCAGGTGCTTATTTATAAAATACAGTGAAAGTATTTCCCTTGTCAATTTATTTGGATCTCTAAATTAAGTTATTAAATGGTTATCTTTTTTAGTTTTTAAATTTTGAATCTCAGTAAAATTTGTTTTAAATCTATTCGAAAATATATAAAGCTTTTTTAAAGCATTAGGAGAAAGATATAACTATTTCATATATCATTAAAGAAAAATATAAAATTACATTGAATCTGAAAAGCAGATTTCTAATTGTCATTTTTGCACCCTTTATGTTCTTTGGTGTTTAAAATATACACTATTTAAGTATTTAAAATAAAATTAAATTCAAAGTTTATATCTTTCCGCTATTTTAATTTACAAAAAAATCAGTTAAATTGGGGTATTTTATGTAAGAAGTTTAAGCTTAAAAAGTGAAACGTCTTCTTATAGTCCTATCCTAAAGAAAGATATTTTGGAGTGTATTAAAGTATCTCATTTTTTTTTATAATGTTTAAAATATGCTGATCGATTACTTTTCTTTTATGTAACTGTTATACATCCTAAAAACATAAATTTTTCTTTATCCGTTATTTCTAATAGTTGAACTTGAACAATTTATTCTTAGTGAGAGAAAATGTTCTACAAAATATAAATTATTCCAAACATTCCAAACACATCAAAAGTTTGTTTTTCTTGTTTTTTTTTCTTTTATATTACATTGAACATAATATTTCTATCCATATTAAATTTGATGCCGTATAATTAATATTTATTTTTCTTACGAATGTTTTTATCCATTCCAATTTCTTTTTTATTATTTAATCATATTGCGTTAGAAAACATAATAATTAATCATCGTAGGTCAGATATTTTGATGTCATTGACTAAGTATTTTATCCAAACCTCTTTTAAAAATATTTCTCCTTTTTTATAACCAATTAATCAAAAATAATTTTAAAAAATATCACTTTGCACATTTTCAGACTTTTTTTCATCTAGAATAGTATTAAAAAATTTTAAAATGCAATTGTATTGATTATCATGCAATTTTAATAATTGTGTAATTTTCTGCCTTTCCCTGTATATTTTGGAGACAAATTTTCTCAAATCTAGTTAATGTAAGAATTTATTTTCATCTTTAAAGTTAAGTAAAAAACAGGAGAATGTATGACACTGTATATTCAAGATCATAATTTTTCCTAAAAGTACATATTTTTAAATTTCATTCTCGTGTTCTGTAGGTACTATTGGACATACAAAATGCAATACCATGAAGGAAGCCTACGAACCACTTGAATTTTTCACCCAAATTTTAACACAATTCGATAGGCTAATAATTAGCATTTCGGCGTAGATACACATTAAGAACGACTGTTGTGCCATCAACAAGTCCTATATAAAGAATAAATTAATTTGTGCTTTCTTCTTTGGTTGTTTTCTGTTAGAAACTTCTTTACGCGTCGAAGAAGAATATAAGCGTAATTCAAGTATGTTTCTGAGTTCGGCTTGAGATAAAGCTTCCTCAAGGTGTACATTGTTACAGTTATTTTTTTCTCAAAACTACGGGCATTTCTATCTGTAATGATGTATTGAATAGAGGACATGCATTTTGGAAGCATATTTAATGGATAATGGTACACCATTTTCCTTAAAAACGAATCATGCTTCTACTTCATCATCCCGATGATTGGATTAGACCTTAAAGTCACTGTAGAGGTAGTTCGCTAGACTGTTATCATACGATAACAAATGGCCATATTGTTTCTACACCTGTTATTATGACTTCGGGTGGAATTAAATTCCACTCCCAAACAACTCTATTAAGGATTACTTACTCAACAATATCTCTGAGAGTTTTAGACTTTATATTACGTCATCTCTTCTTACCTTAAGATATTGCCTGCGTCCCCATTCAATGCCAATTCCCAATCACACGTGAAATAAATGTTCAGAACTTAATTTTCTCTCATCATTCGCTGTTGTTTCCTTGGGCTTTCTGTTTTCTTACTAATCTTTTGAACACGTCTATTCGATGATTGGAGTGACCGGAATACACTATCCACTGCTACAGCCATTCAATTTTGGAAATGTTCAGAGACAGGCCAGGCAACCCCAAATAGATATCTCCAAACCCTCTTTCATTCAATCCTAAAGCGTTCGTGAATTCAGTTACTATCAACATTTAATATTGATTTCATTGGCTTCTTCAAACCTATGTTTTTAATCATTTCACCTTTAAACTATGTGTTATCTTTCTAATAAATTTGTCTTTGATACATTTTTTCCCTCCTGATGATGTGTTTTTGATGATGAACAGAAAAACTGTAAGAAGTATCTGCGATGCATGCATTTTTATGTTCATAAGATTTATAATCCAATATAAATATTAAAGGAACAAAATCTATGTGAATTTCGCCTTAACCACTTTTGCAATATAATATTATTTCACTTTTGTTCGCTTATAGCAAAGCAAACAAATCTGAATTATACAAAGGAATAAAAAAAGAAGTGGTTTGAACAAGTATTATATTGTATCTTCTCGATTTGTTTTAAATACAAGGGGTGATCAAATGAAAAGGAACGAAACGACACGGTGGGTACAAATATAGACTTTATTCAAAATATACACCATAGGCCTGAGCACAACGATCCCACTGATGAACAAGTCGCATGATTCCTTGTTCCCAGAATTCCTGTGGCTGTGACGAGACCCAGTCCTTCACAGTGTCCTTGAGTACGTCGTCCGAGTTGAAGCGCTTTCCTTTCAGGTGTTTCTTCAGTGGACCAAACACATGGAAATCGCAGGGTGACATGTCCGGACTGTAGGACGGATGGTCCAACGTCTCCCATTGTAACTTGTCCAGTTCCATTTGTGTGACTATGGAGACGTGTGGACGCGCGTTATCATGGAGCAGAACCACACCCTCCGTGAGCAGCCCCGGTCTTTTGTTCTTGATGGACCTGCGTAGGCGTCGGAGTGTCTCACAGTACACATCGGAGTTAATGCTTTTTCTGTGCTCGAGTAATTCTGTGCTCGCATCATTTGGACGCCGCTTTTTATAAGAGCCTTTGCTCTCTCCTGCGCATGCGGGCACCCGCGCATGATCGATCTCAGTCAGAGTCTCCAATGGCATCCGAGATGTCTCGCTACATTCTCCTTGGCGGAATATGCAAATATTTAACTGTTTCATTTTTATGTCGTTTCGTACCTTTTCATTTGATCACCCTTATATTTAAACAGTTTAACGAGCATTTTGAAACGTATCATACATATTATGTGCGTACCCATTTCACAATTATAAACTGATGAAAGATCGATTTGTAAATTTATCCGTATAATTTGTGCATAGTCTTATATGCGACATTAGATAAAATATATTTAGACAAGGAAGTCAAAACAAACTACATAGACCACGTATCAAAAGTATTAATAATGTGCTTTCGTAGCTCGGACCACCACAAGAGCACAAGGAAAAAATTAACGGAGTTCTGGAAGGTGCTATTGTAAGAGATACTCTTCTGTTATTATTAAGCCAAACTAGTTGCAATTTCTTAGCCAGTTACCCTAGGTTATGTTTAAAAATTTTTGTGCCAGAATATGTTCGAGATTATTCCACAGATTTTCAGTTGAGCTTATGTCCAGGTAATAGATGTACAGGAGAGTACAGTAAAATACTACGATATCTTTCGAACCACTCACGTATATCGCAAACTTTATAACGCGTCATATTGTCCAGGTGAAAAATTTTTTCGTGATAAGGAAAAACTATCCGCATCAAGATAGACATGATTTGCAAGGACAGTCTGATCTGTATATATATTTATATATATATATTTATATATATATATATATATATATATATATATATATATATATATATATATATATATATATATATATATATTGAGCTTTCCACAATGATGAATGCATACAAAGAATATCACGAAAACATCCTTGGCTATAAAATTGTCTCCTTCAAATTGCACTGTTTCGGCATTTGACCCAGGTTTTTATTTTCTGATGTTTTAGGTTGCACACATCAATTTTCACCTTTTAGTTGAAGTTAGTTGTACTTTCGTATATATTATATGATGTTATGTTATAGTTTTTATAAAACAACATTCGTCAGAAAAAATCCCCTGTAGATATTCAGTGGATGAACAGTTGAAGTACTGGCATATAAATTCTGCATTTGATGCCGATGAATAAACATCAGCATAAATGCGTTAACCAGTTATTAGTTATAAAGCTCCATACATAGCAATGCTCATTAAACTGTCCTTGAGCACTTTAACAACATCTTGATTCATCTGGACAGTTAAGCTATAAAGATGACTTTCCCTTTTGTTGCTTTTGAATCATTCTGAGACAAAATTTCCAGTCGCTGATTTCTCTTAGATCCGTTTTGCCGTGCAAAGTACAAGTTTACCAATACGGTAAGCAAACAGATCACAAAACTAACCGTTTTGTAAAAGCTGCCACCTTAAATCTAGAAACCAATGTGCCTACCTTTTTAGAAGTCGGATTCCACAAATTGAATTTTTTCACTTTCCTCGGATACTATATACATAAAACTCCATCAATGGTAACTCCTTAACTACAGAGTAAAAGTTACGTGATCCACTCCTCAGTGTTACCATTTTTCACATAGATGGGTATATGCGGTGTATTGGGGGGAATAAAAAAGACAAAAATAAGCAAATTTTTCTAAGAAATAATTAAACCCTTCACAAACACACTGTCAAGGTTGTTTAATTGCATTCCAGAGCCTTCGGAATTGTTTTACAGATACCAGCATAAAAGGAAAATTGGTATTTCAGAAGGACGGGACACAACGCGCCGTTAAACCGAAGTGGACATACACTTGCTAGAAAAAGTCTGCTTTCACACATAAAAAACCATACAGCAAAGGTAAAATTTAATAGAAATATAATTTGTTTCTAACAAATTTCATAAATTTGTTTATTATTTTTTTAAATATTGAGCATACAGGACTTCGTTAATTTTGAATTTAAACTACTTAAGATAACGGGAGTTTTGTAGCAAAGCACACACAAATTGTAGGCAGAAAAAGTCTGCGTTCACTATTTGAATATTCTTGATTCCTGAAATTTTCATCAACATGCGTTATAGGTTAACAGAGCTGTTGCATTCAGTTATCAAGTAAAGTAGTTTAAGAAAATTGTAACGCAATAATTTTTACGTTTTCGTGAGATAAGAAACAATTTAAGGACATATAAAATAAAAGGAAGTAAATTAGTATCAGTGAGCGTAAATTCATTGTGAAAATGCAGAAAGATGGAAAAGTCGTCGGGATAAAGCCAGATCCGTTGAACGGCAGTATTCATCTATCCAGTGTGTTATTTATAACTTTAAATCTACAAGAGTTTACACATCTAAATCTTGTTTTGGACGTCTATCTAAACACACAATCTGAGAAACACTAAGTATGAAATCAATGGTGAAAATAAATCCGCATTTTACTGCAACTAAAATAGCAACAGACATTCACTAAAAGTTTAACAAAAATATTTGGGTGGATGCTGCAAGAAAAATCTTGAAAAAGGCCGGATCTATAGTCGAGTGGTTTTCAGAAA
This sequence comes from Trichonephila clavata, assembly GCA_019973975.1. Lineage (NCBI taxonomy): Eukaryota > Metazoa > Arthropoda > Arachnida > Araneae > Nephilidae > Trichonephila > Trichonephila clavata. The sequence continues at coordinate 254,223 of BMAO01002415.1, forward strand.
GCCTTATATTCCAATGACCAACCGGCTTAAGCAAATAGATTTTGAAAAAGAGCTTATGCATAAGCTTCTGGAGTTCTGGAGGACTAATATTCTCTGATGAGTGCATATTTTGCATCTTCGGTATAAAAGGTCGTAATTTGGTAAGGAGAAAACATTGCACAGAGCTTCAAAAAGAGCATTTAATACCAAATGTAAAGCACGGCGACGACGGAGTCATGGTGTGGGGGTGCTTAGTGAACAATGGTGTTGTCAAGTTGGAGTATATCGAAGCAAATATTAACAAATATAATTACATTGATGTCCTAAAAACATTGATGTCCTGAAGCCTTGGCTTTGGTATATTGTCCTGAATCAACTATGCATGCCTCCACAGTTATCTGATCTGAATCACATAGAACACTATGAGTATTACTGGAGCGTAGGATTCGTCAACACAATATATCTAACAAGGATATGCTGAAGAGTGTTCTTAAGGTCCAATGGGAGAAGATAAGCACTGAAGAAACCACAAGATTTGTTAGTTCAATGCCAAAACAACTTCAGGAGGTTCTCAAAAGACGAGGTTATCCAACCAGCTACTAAATAGCTCATTATACTTTTTTAAATAATTTTTATAGTTACTACTAAACAGTGAACACAGACTTTTCCTACTTTACTTTTGTTAGTATCGCTACAAACCTGTTTTTATTTTTAAAGTTATGAAAGCAAACCAAACTTACTTTTGTTTATTCTGAATACTTAAAATGAATTAAATAAAACATATTTAAAAAAAATTTCAAATTACAAATTTAAATTTCTTTCCGTTGTTTATGTAAACAATGATACGTGAATGCAGACTTTTTTCTAGCAAGTGTATATGCCGGTGGCACTTAAGAGCTTAATGTGATCATAAACCTTTGTGTTTGGATCTTTCGTGTTGGCATCAGAATTAGGAGGTGCTCAAATTAATGGGGCTGCGTGTTATGTGATTTATTAGAAGAACTTGTACTGAAGTTAATTATTTTAACTAAAAAAAATTACCTATCATAGTTTGAATAAGTTAACAATTGATGGAGAAAATGACATAACAGCTGATGAAGTTTAATTCCAAAAGTTAAAAATGAAGTTGACTTTTGGATGACAGTGGATGGAAACCGTGAGTGGAGAACGGATCACTTGGCAATGTTTTACACAGCGCAATTCACCCAGAAATAAAACAAATTAATATCTGCATGCACATGAGTAGCGGCTTTTAGGTAATTAATTTTGAAAGTAAAAATAATAAAGAAAAATTTACGAACAAGTAACTTAATTCCTTCATCAGACGTCCTACATCACGAAAATATTTTTAGTGTTTCATAAAAGGCGAAAAAAGAACAGATAATATTATATAAAATTATTCATTTATCCTTTATGTCTGCTTGTCTTATGATCTTATTCATTTATGTCTCCATTAAATGTGTTTTGGTACCTAAATTCGATAAGTCTGAATCACATAATAAAATGAAATGCAATGAAGCGGAAAGCCTTGAACGGATAATCGAATTCTGCAAACGCTTTCGACTGAAACGAGGAAGTTCTATCTCAGAAAAAAAAATTCAACTTTTACAAAAGGTTTTCCTTTCGGTGAACGGAAAACACTTTTACTAAGGTTTTCTTCTTCCACTTATCAATGTATCGGAAAAGTTTAGCCAGTCTCAGGAAATATATGTTCTTTCAGAGTAAACAACTTATTCCATGTTTTTGCTGTTTGAAAAGAGAATAAAATTAAATAGAAATTGTGATAGCACTTTGTAAAATTCAAAATACTTTTGACAAAGAAAGAGAAAGAGATGTTTAAACTTTTAACACTATAAAAGCTTATAATTAAACACTGACAGCATTACAAGCATAAATTTTTGTAACATTGCATTTATGTTTCATTTAACATGTTTTTTTTAGAACGTTCTAACGTTCTTAATAAAAGTTGGAAGTCAATTTAAATAAATTTCTCATAACTGCAAAATAGATACATTTAATACAAAATAAGTTTTATTTTATTCTGAAAGGAAACACATATATACTAATATTTAAGCCACTTTTTAAAGGGGTTATTTTCAATATTTCGTTACATGCCCTACACCTTTTTATTTTAAGACAGTAATGTTAGTTTTTTCTTGAAGGGAAAATATATTGAGAGCTTACGAGATACTTTAAAACAGTTTTAATAAAACAGATGGCCGTCAATCCGGTATAGTGGTTAGTAACGGTGACTGCAGTGCCCTGGGTTCGAATCCCGGAGAAGGCATGGATGTTTGTGTTGTAATCCTTCCTTCTTTTCTTTTTGCTATAATCCCCTGCATGATACATTGCTCGGTGCATGGGGTTTATAAATGTTCAAAAATAAAATAAAACACATGCTCACACACATAAAAATAGCATCTGTAGTATCTTCTTTTGCAATAATACCCGTAAAATATTAATCAATTATAAATTCCCTTTACATAAGTTTAGCAATTGTATTAAGCACTTAATAAATCAATCAAAGATATTAATAGTAATGTTTCGATAATAAACGAATTTTTAGGTCATTAACATTCTCTCTCTATATATGGAAGAGATTTTCGTAATGATGTAATAAATTTATTACGTACTATCTCAACAATGCCAAACTTCAAGATAACTCGCCAAGTTGGCAACCCCGATTTCACACTAGTCGTTTACGCTGAATTAGAACTGTACTTCGTTTCATATCATGTTGCCAACATGGTTGTGATAGCACATTAGTGCAAACCCTCGCAGAAAAATATCGCAACGATTGATTGACTGGAATCGTTGCGTTAGAAAAAAGGTGCCTCATACAACACTTATTAAAATCAATGGAACTAGATACTCAACTTTCCAAGAGGCTGCAGGTTTATCAAAATTTGATAACGTTATCAATGAAGTGTTGGACGATGTAGCTTCAGTGGAGAATTTAACTGAAGAGCAACTCCAAGAGCGAATTTTGAGGGGGAAAAAGAACAAACAAATAAAACTACATAACACAAGTAAATTCCAATCTTACAATTTGAGTAATGAGTATAAACCGTTGCATCATTTGTTCGACGGAAGTTGGTCCGTCCTTAAGCGGACAGGAATTAACCCCTCCCCCGTGTGGTTATTCTAAATTATTTATTTAAATATATTTTTCCTTAAATAGTATAAAATTATGCAACTCGTATACTTAATGTATAATTGAAAAGATGATACTTAGGCTATATTTGTGTCAGTTTATTTTAACTGAAATAATAAATCGTATAAACACGATTGCGGATTTAATTTTAGAAAAATCAAATCAGTAATTTATGCTCATCATAAAGAATTCATTCATTGAAAATACCCAATAGAGAAGTAAGTGCGGTCTCCAAATCGGAAGGTAATACACCGGTAAAAAACTAATTAATTATTTATTTAGTCTAAACTTAACAATTAAAAGCAGTAAACTATATAGCATCAAGACAGATCACCAACTAAGTAACGCGTGGCTTGGAAAAGGACTAGATGCCCCAGCTTCATCTTTCTTTTTATTCTCTATCCACAGTCACACTTAGCTTACCCAAACAAGGAATCTGAATATCTTTATTGGAAACGCCTCACGTGCATTTGATGCATGGAAATAAATGAATTAATCTGCCACAACAAATCATTTAATTAATCTTAAAAATATTGCACAATTTATGTGACTATCGAGATATATTACCAAGCGAGATTTCTTTTTAATTAAAAGTCCAATATATTGGTTAGGATGCTTACTGAATTAACACATTTACTTTTAAGGCAAGACAAAATAAGATTACGATGACATTAAACCTTTATTTGTTGGTTTTAAAAAATATTGAGTTCTAATATTACTATATTAGATTTACTATTCCTCTTCAAGTGATGCATGAACCAATATGACAAACGTAGGTTTTTAAAAAAATTATCTACATTCTGCTTCTGTCTATCGTTTTGGAAAGAATTAAATAACAACTTTCAATGAAAACCAAATCTGTACATTATTTTTCTCATATATATTGCCCTACATCATATTTTAAAATGTTGTAATTACCTTATAATTTTATCTTGTAGTATTTTAAAAAGAAAATGTTGTTAACATTTGATTTCTTTGAAAATGTAAGAAAAGATGTAATAGAAAAGAAATATCCATGCTTTTTACTTCTTTTTAAATGTGCAGAATTAAAAGTATTTAAAATAAAAACTTTAAAATAGTTTAATTCACAGAATATAATCTGTTTCAAGATGCTGTACCTGTGTTATCATCAAACTTCCTTTTGTTTTGTTGCAATATCGTGCACAAAAATATTGAATATTTCCTCGTATATGTAAGCTTAACTTTTAAATTAAATCATTCACTTAATAATTTGATTACCATTAGAAAAATGTTAATTTTTTAAGAGAAGTTTCACTTTTATCGTGAATATTTAATAACTTCGCATTAAATAATAAGTATAACTTCTACGACGAATATGACCCCAAATTATCGTATATTTCCCTGAAGTTCATAAATAAGAAGATAGTTGAATCACATAAATATGACACGCAAAATCCATAGTTGGCTTGTAGGAAAGATAAAAAAAAAGAAATTTAAAAATACTTAAATCATGACTATAAATCTTAAGCTAATGTTAGACATCATATTAAATACTGAGAACGCAAAATAGCATTTTTCAATGAAAAGAATAAGATTTGTTCCAGATGATGATCCTTGACTTACTCTAAAATCGTAGGCCTTGATAATTGGGTATTGTTTTAGAGGGCAGATACAGGGTAAAACAGTAAAACTTTGACGAAAATTTATACCTCGTCTGATTTAAAGTTCACCTTATTCATGGAAATATGTGTAATCACTTTTATTTACCTTGGATAGCCTAGTTGCTAGAGCATTGGACGCCAGACCGGAAGGCTTGGGTTCGATTCCCGAAGTCACCAAATAATCTCCGAGTACACACGGAGAACGTACTCGTTAAATCTGTGGGACCGAAAGTCTTGTAGGCGGTCGTAGCAGCAACCACGGGTGCAGGGGACAAGGGAATATTTCTCTCCCCTCCAGTTCCATGCCTAAATTGTGGAAGTGGAGATAGATGCTGTCGCCATCTAGCGTGTATAAACCAAGCCAAATCGTACTATCACCTGCATTTTGCTCAAAGCTTAAAAAATAGCTAAAGACAAACATACACCTAGCCCCTTGCCACGATGAATTTCGTGGGCCTCGTTCTGACACCGTCACACAGGTGGCATTAGAAACAACAACAATAACTTTTATTTAAATAGTAGGTTTTATTTCATTATTCAATTTTTATCATTTATTTTCCTTAAAAAGTATTAATCTCCTTTTATCATTGATATGAAACGACTATATCATGTACAAAGAAAGTACTCGACATATTGTCAGAATTTCTTAATTTTATTTTCGGTATTTGGATTAGAGATACAAGTATTATAAATACGTTAAAATATTGGAACTGTTATAAGTTAAAATTTTTCGATTCCTTCTGTCAGTTCCCACTCTCCATGTATTGTTACGTAGATCGGGATTCAAGGATTTTATGCAAAATCAGACGTAAACAACAAGACAGTTCTTTAAGAGCGATGAGTATTTATTGTCGGAAATCAATCCTTGAAATACAGGATTCAACAGCAAAATTCACAGAATAAATAACAGAAGGATTTCACACCTTCAACAGCACTCAGACACAATAAGCAGTGCCTAAAATACACGTATGTAAATGACTATTCACAAGCACAGCCGAGCTTATCAAGTTCAAGGCAAGTCTACTAATTGCTAATCAAAACAATGCTCACTGGTTGAAATCAGACTGACTGTTGCGGCGAGTATCGCTCTATTTATAGCACGGGCCGAAATTTCTGGAAAGATGCGCTCGCGCCACAGATCGTGAAATTAGTGGATTTCTCTACTAATTTCTATAAGAATCCAGAGGGTCCCGAACTCGCCAACATGGTCACCAATGTCACCAAATTGGTCACCAAAAATGATGCCAACTTGGCTCTATCGCCAATATTTCGCCAAATTCCCATTGAACCGCCATTATAACGTAAGGGACGGCGTTGCTTGTGAATATTACAATTTTATCATGAAATAAATATAGCATAGAGTAATATAAAGGCATTGCATATCCAAATACAAATTATTTACATTATTTTATACAAAATTCGTACATTATATATGTTGTATACGCTCAGGCGACACCAGCGCCACTCTCTGTAACCCCGGATGTAAGCGGGAGAAGGAACACACTTACCTTTTCCCAACAGCGCGCACCTAGTCAGGTTTAACAACCTGTAGATGTCATTAAATCTCCTTAAACCTAAACGTCTCTTTCATTCAACATACCCCTAGACACCACCTTCCCTGTTACATGGGGGCTCGACCTCGCAACCTTAATGGTTTTTGAACCCGTATTAAAATCAAAAGTCGCCCAAAACAAACGGCGCTCATCGAAATCGCCCAACACAATGGCGAATGCTTGATCAGCGAATTCCTCCGACGCCTACTAATAGCCTACTCCGCTCTGAGACCAATACTACCGTCTCCTTTGCCAAGCCAAACCAAAGCTTCGAGATTCAACCAAAAAGTCTCTTCGGCATCTTCCAAGTGTTCCAGTAAAACAAAAAGGCCAATTCCCCCCTCCCCTATTCATCGCATCAAGAGTGTAAACTCCATCTGCTTCGTATCTCCAATCATCGCCGTGAAAAGTGAACAGTGGTGAACTTATCGCAAACGGATAGCTTTTTATAAGCGAAGTCTATCTGCAGTCTACAAACCGATATCGTCAAATCAGATAGGATCAAACCTTTTTTACTCAGCATGAAAATGGCTGAATCAGTGTAATATGAAAAGAGGGCACTAAGCAGCCGTCAACCTCGACGACACATTACGACATTCAGCATGGTTACAATAGATAGGAGAGTAGGAGAGTTACTATAGATGAGGTCACATCTTTAAACATTAGTCATGGTTCTGCATATCAAATTACCCGCGATGGACCCAAATTCCATAAAACTTGTGAGCTATGGATACCACGAATGCTTGCAGCAGCAATCAACAGTTTGGACTTTGGGACACTGAAACACCCTCCCCACTGCCCCAATTTTGCTCCTTCAGACTTTTTTTTTCTTTGGACCACTCAAGAAAGCTTTAACACTCTTCAGATTTATATGTTATTCCTTCTTCCTCCTCAATACTTATATTTCCATTTTTTTAACACCTAACACTTAAAAACACCTTTTCAACCTAGTCGGATGTCTTAAGCCTCATTTCACTTGGAATAAAGACGACATAAGAGGCGGTGTCCTTCTGGAAGAAGGAGCTTTTAGTGAAAGAAAAATTAACGTAGAAGAGATAGTGATTATATCAACGTTTCTCAAACAGGGGGTGCGCTCCCTAGGGGAGGGGGCGTAATAACTCTACAAGGGGTGCTAGCATATTAAAAAGTCGAAAACAAATTATTACTTTTAAAAATTATTAATTTACTGAAAGTAAACAAACAAAACACATTTTGACATAATAAAATGTAAAATACACATTTACACTAATATAACGCACTTATAAATGTATCAGTACTGCAAAATGTATTTTATATCTAATTTAGCATTACTAAGTAAAGAACAAGCTTAATAATTACCAATGATCCCACGGGTTTGACATATATAAAATTATGTCCAAAAATTAAAACTTATTTTGATTATTTGTACAGTTTATAATTTATCTCTTAACCATCGGTTAAAAGTTACACGATTCGCTTTCCAATGCCACCGTTTTCCAAGTAGGCACGTGTATGTGATGTATTGGGAGGATGGAAGAAAATGAATACACATAAGCAAATCCCCTGAAATAAGTAAGTCCTTCGCAAACACTACCAAGGTCCTTTTATTGCATTCGAAAGCTTTCGGAATAATTTTATGGATAGCATTGCCCAGAAAAGATCGTACTTCAGGAAGGCATATACAGGGTGTTCCGAAAAAACGTGGACAAAATTCACATGGCAGATCAGACATACAACAAGGATAAAAAATTGCATAGGAACATGGGGTCGCAACTGCGATGCGGGGCCGCTAAAGGGCGTCGAAAGTAAAACATAACACAAAGAGAAGAAACAAAATCATTACAGATAATTTTATTTATAATTACCTACACACATGCGACTTATGCATGCCAAATGTTGCGCCGACAGGAGGTACTCAAAGTGTTTACCAGATGCATAGAGACATGCCTGACATCGACGTTGCATGGAATTGCGCACCTTCTCAAAGATACCAAGTGTATCTCGAACACATCCAGCTGCCTCGACGATTCTTCCTACCAAATCTTCTGGCGTTTCAACAGGTGTTTCATACAAAAGTCCTTTTAAAAAATCTCCTAAGAATAAATCCACGGGAGACAGGTCTGGTGATCGTGGTGGCCATGCAATTGGTCCACCGCGACCAATCCAGCCGCCAGGTAAAGTAGACTGCAGGTGTGCTCTGACGTCTCTACTGAAATGTGCGGGAGCGCCATCGTGTTGAAATTTAATGCATCGACGAATAGGCATCGGAATATTAGTATTCAGCATGTCTGGCAGAACCTCTTGCAAGAATGTTAGATACGTGGGACCGTTCAGTCTGTCTGGTAGAATGTACGGTCCAAGTAAACAGTCTCCTACAATGCCAGTCCACACGTTAACGGAAAATCTTCGTTGTTTGGCGTGCGGACGTGTAGCATGCAGGTTTTCATCTGCCCACCTATGCAAGTTGTGACAATTCATCACACCCTCTAATGAGAATGCAGCCTCATCCGTGAACAGAACACTTGCAGCGAAATGTCGGTCGGCAGCCTTTTCTTGCAGATACCACCGCGCAAAATCCATACGACTGCTGTAGTCTCCCGGTTGAAGTGCCTGGACGCGTTGTAAATGATATGGGTAAAGTCCTTCGTCGTGTACAATGCGCCAGACGATAGTTGAGGGAATATGGGTCTCTCGGGATACAGCTTGAATACTTGTTGAATTATTACGCTGAAGTGCGTGGACAACTCTTTCTTCAGCATCAACTGTCCGAGATATTCGTTGGCGACCTGAATCTGGCTTGTGCACGTCTAACGAGCCGGTTTCACACAATCTTCGGTGAATAGTGGCAAAGAATGAGCGGCTAGGCATCTTTCTATTAGGATATTTTTGACGATACATTCGCAAGGCTTCTCGTCCATTGTAGTTGGCCATGCCGTAAACTAAATGCATGTCAGCCAATTCGCGGTGCGTGTAACTAGCCATGTTACGCCCAACGCATCCACGACTCGAATGAATTCAATCTCCTTTTGCTTGGCTCGTGTCTGCACCGCAACGCCCTCTCGTGGTTCTAGCGCCCTCTACAGGCGTTTGCGACCCCATGTTCCTATGCGATCTTTGATCCTTGTTGTATGACTGATCTGCCTTGTCATTTTGTCCACGTTTTTTCGGAACACCCTGTATATATATATTGGGTGTTCCAAAATTCACGCAAGAAATAGTTTTCATAAAAATCACACGTTTATAATTATTGTTGTGTGTTTTTATCTCGGATAAAATACGAGAGATGGAAGAACAGAAAACATACAATAGAAACAGAAGAATATAGACATTATATAACAAACGATGATTCCAGCATATAACAGAAGAGGTGCGCTGCTTTCCATTTAAGACGGGAATTCATTTCAGGTGAAAGTCGGCCTTCTTTTTTCGAAGAAGATACAACGATGCCTTATTCGATATTCGAACCGAGCCCAATCGATTACAAACCGAGGGTCATATCCACCATACTGAGGAGGAGGGGGGGGGCACACGTTTATAATTAAAAATTTTAAATATTTTATTGATTCATAAAATATACTATACATAGGGTTATAGAATATATATATAAAAAAAAAAGCATTTCGGGTAAAGCTATATGGTTTATCTGGCCCAATATCTAATAAGTTGAAATTTTCCATGGCCATTTTGCATAATTGTGGTTGTATTTCATTGATACAGAGCTCAATTTTTCTTCTTCAAAAAGTAAATGGCTGTAAGTTTGTTGATATGTGAGCCTTACATTTCAAATATCCCCAAGAATCACTAAATTACACGACCAATAGGCGAAAAACTCTGACCATCAAACTGGAATTTACACGACCAGTACGTTTTAAAATATTATTCGATAATGGGAACGAATTGTTCTTTCGAGTATAGTACACCATTTTTAATAATCATGAATCGTCAACTGTCATGTGGTCCTTTTTTTTTTCTTCTTTGCAACGCTTTATCATGCAAATAAATTCAAACCTTGCTTAAATTTTCGGGCACCCTTGAAAAATATAATTTTGAAGATGAAAAAGAATCTTTTAGAAGGCTTTTATTTTATTTTCTAAGAGTTCATGAATTGTATAAATTGCTTTTATAGAACATTTCGTTAACTCCAATTTTCAAAGCTTCCTCGCGTGACTTCGAAATATTACCTTGCTTAACCCCATAAGCGGTCACTTTTTTTGACCAAAATGTTTCAAAATAAGACATATTTTTTATTGCATATAAGTAAACATAATACTCAACAGAATGCGAAAATGGAAGAGTTTTATTTCATTTTTCAGTTTTAAACCTATCGCCCTATTTTTTATTTTATGATTGGGGAACACAAAATCCCCTAAATGTTTGCTTTTTTTAAATACATTCTGCATGTTATGAAGTACATTAAAAGAATACATACATTTAAAAGAATTTAACTCATATTTACAAAAAAAATTTCCATGCTTGTACCTCTTTTATAAACGGTTGAGGATTTTGTGTATGTGTGCATATATACAGATGGATTCGCTACCAGGTCGGCAAACTTACAAGGTGTGTAGGGCTACAGAGACGACTCAAAAACCCCGTAGAAATGCAGGGTCGCAAACGCCGTAGGTGCGAGCTATGGTGCAAAGAAGCTGAGAAAAAAGAAAAGAAACAGTAACGCATTTATGAGACAGAAAACATTTTATTGAAAGATTGTACACAGAAGGTGCTCAAGTTACGACCAAAAGTCGTCTGGCAAGCCTGGCAGTGGCACTATATGAATTTCTTTCTTCTGGAAATAATTCCGGGCATGTAACGTATCCACTCCAGAATCTACAGATATTCGAGTGATAAGGTCAACCAGTGAAGGAACAGACGTATCTTACACTAAAAAGAACCAGTGACTCTGTAATGTAGGACTATTCCTACCTCCCTTATGCCCTCCTTTGGTCTTCTCTCGGACCCGGCTAGAATGCGTGGGGGAGAGCTGAATAATCAGTTGACATGATTCACTCTAATTATTTTATTGTCACAAAATATCATGCAAGCACAATAATAATCCAATTAAGATTGTTGATCAAAATTTAGAGCGCGAAGGTGAGACCAATTATCCCGGGGATCATAGTTACGGACCCTCAACTAATTTCTACGATAACTTAAACAAGCTCAATCTCAAACTCCGCCACACGCTAAACAAGTTATTTTCTAATATCTATTTAAAGAGTGCTCAAATACCTGTACTCTTGTGAAGTCCGAAGTCCTCTACTGTTGAGGTCTTGAACACTAATACTTGACCGGATCAAATCCGATCCGATCGATCCTCACTGGGAAATCTTCAAGTAACACTTTTATAAACTTAGATCAGCACTGCAATAACTCACGATCCTCCACTCACTAACTCTCAAAACTCTCGAACACTGAATTTATGTAATAAATTTAATTTGCATAAGCACGTTTTCTTATCTTCGGTGAGAGTTGATTGAGAAAAATATTTCTCGAAAATGGTCCTGAAGGTGTTAGTATGAGTCGCGTATAGATCCGTCTCTCCTCGTTTGAAGAAGCAGTCTTACGTAACCTTCTGCTCACACTTGCGAAGGTTGTGTGATGTGATACATATCTTCTCAGGTAACGTTCCCAATATAACCACCGAGTGGCGTGCCCGTTGCTATCCGCATCCCCATACACAATCAGCATATCGGCAGTTCCTCGTTTGAATACAAGTCCATTCTACTACCTCGAGAAACGGATCGCAAATGAGATTTCCATCAAGATTGGTGTTTACGAAACCTTCCGTTCAGAGTCATCTACCGCAAGATTACGAAGAGGAATCTTCCAGAACGTTAGGAATTTTATGTAGCATCGCTGCCAGACAATTTGGTCGCAATTTGTAATACATCTGTGACGGATCTATGCGCAGTTCTACTAATATCTTCTTTCCTCTTTAAAACAAAATATTTATTCAACCAACTTTCATCGAGAATGCTAACGTGATTTATGTAAATGAGGTCGGTTTCCGCGAGTTATCAAAAAGGTGAAGTAAGAGGTTAAGTTAAGTCAAATGAAGTAAAGTGAAAGAAAGGAAGGGAGCAAGTGATTTGTTGACACATTGTTGTGTTCACAACCTAAGTTGATACGTTAGATGTGTGAAAGTAGGAGTGACCTTGAAGTATGAGAATTAGTTAAAGATTGCAGAGCGTGGAGCCATCGTCAATTGAACAAGTCAAAGAGAGTGCCACAAGGTCCAGTGTAGGATCCGAATTATTAAAGGTTCAGGTACTATGTTCTTAATTAATTAGAAGCTAGTTATTAGTGTGCGATGTAGTTGTAACTGAGCGCATTTAAGCTGTCTTAGATTCAGTTGAGGGTCTGTAATAGTATCTCACCTGTAATAGTATCTGTATTAGAGTATCTCACCTCTGCACTCTACCATAGTTCATAGACCTTAATTAGAATTGTATTGTGTCTGGTTGATATTTGTTAATAAGAATTAATAAATTAATTAGATCGGAAATCATGTCTGTGGATTATTCTATCTCTCCTATACATCTAGCCGGGTTTACAGGTAAATAAGAGGGTTCGGATGTAAGGAGTAACCAGAGGTTACAACAACCGTTTAATATTTGGCAAAGGGCCCGCAAAGGATTTTTATGTGGTGCAAACAAGGCAATCAGAAAATCAGCTTTGCACAGAGATTTCTTTCCCGTGCGAGAATTATTCTTTTATTTTTCACAATTAGTAAAATAAAGTACCTGAAAGTGTTCCTACTAAAGATCATCAACAGAGTTCGGAGGACCAAATCACAAGATAATTTCAGGATTTTGATAAAACTGAGCCTGAATTCAATTTGCTGTGTTTTCCCATTTCTGTTGATATTGATACAGCAATTGAAAAGCTTCAACTTGAACTTATTGACTTGAAGTCAGATCACAGAGTGAGAAGAAAATGTTTAATGCTATGACATTGACTTTTATAAATCTTTATTAGCTGAAAAATTTCTATATATGAAGAAATTTGCGGGGGAAGATTGTTCTTTATTATTTAGTCGACATATATTTGTGAGCAAAGTTTTTCTTGCCTGAAGATCAACAAGAGATGCAAGATGGCTGAAATAAACTTGCAGGCTGTGATGTGTGAGAATTTAAACACACACACAATATCGCTCCTGATTTTTTTTTAAAAATATAGAAAAGTATGATCTTGAGGAAACAAATAAAGTTGTCACCCCTATTCTAGACATACCTTCTCTATAACTCAATATCCATTTAAAAAAAAATTACATCCATTATTATTGAAGTTACTATTCTTAGTGAACAGGCCATGGGTAAAAATATTTTCTTCCCGATCATTTCATCAGATATTCCTTACAACTTCAATTAATGATTTGTCTCAGTTTTGACATGTTAATTCTCTCCTTCAGATTCAAATATATTTGCTTATAAAAATGTAAATTCATTTGAGGCTAAATTTCAGTTTGTTGAAATTTATTTCGAAATCGGGCATTCATTAAAAAGATTATTTTAAATTTTTGGATACACTATCCAGGACAGACTACATACACAATTTAAATGTTATATTTATACTTGGTGTATTTTTCTTAATAAAAGTTTAACCCTAATGAAAAATGAGTGTTCAAGCTAGTAATAGTAATAATTAATCCACGTTTTAATACGCACGACAAATAATATCCAAAGTACACGCAGTCATCAATGGTACAACGTCAACCCAAGGCTCTTGAACAAGAGATTGCAGTTTGGAGACGAGAACACTGGATTGCTCTTGAAATACAGGAATAAATTCATCCAGGATTGAAAAGTGGAACGCTGGTGTCAGTAATTTTCGACGGCACTTCCACTTAGTTCCCGAACTACAAAAAATTGAATAACAAATAATTCAATTACATATTTGTACAAATAAATAAAATTAAAGTGTTTGTAATTTTAAATTAACAGCTTTTTACTAAATGCACTTAAAAGTATATGCAGTACTTATATCAAAAAATCAATTTTTAAAATTTTTGTCTGTCTGTTTGTTCCGGCTAAACTCTGAAACGGCTAGACCAATTTTAAAAATTCTTTCACAAATGGAAAGCTACATTATCGCAAATAACATAGGGTATATTTTATCCCCGTATTCGTGCGGGAACGGGAACTACGCGGGTAAAAGTACGTGGGGCGTTGCTTACTCCCCGCCAAGTTGGCACAAGATTATGCATTTTGTCAATACCAGAAATTTTAATAAAAAATTCTCACACACACACACATTTGTCACAAATAACTGAAACATAGAGTAGTTTAACATCTTTACAAAAAGCAATTTTTTAAATGGTTTACTTATTAAAAATCCAACGCTTATTACGTTACGTTTATTAAATGACAAACTCAAGCTTTGAGAAATATCGCCAAGTTGGCTAAGAAATTCTCTATTCCGTCAATCCCAGAATTTTTAATGCAAATTTTTTCCCACTTTATAAAGAGAGAACCTACATAAAGTTTTAGCAAATTGCGTGGTATTGAAAGCTCTATGGTAATACTAAATGACAGTTTCATAAAAAATTTTGATTTATCAAATATTTAATACATTTTTAAAAAATTAATTCCAATATAAAGCCATATTTTGCACAAAATGTTTCATTTATACTAGATATTGTATATGGAGGTATTACTACCTTTTAAAGTGGGTAAGAATCAAGTTCAAAGATTCCGTTACACACAGAGGAAGCTAATGAAAGAGTGTTAGAAATTGGATACAGATAACGAAAGTCATTCAAAAATGGTAACTATTTTAGCACAAAAACTACTTGACATCCTAAGAAGTTTTGAACCTAGCAACATTACAACAATCCTAAACCATCTGAGCACGAACTGATCGTAAACTGATTATCTTGTTCTTCGGTAATCAATTCATTATGAATGGTGTGGATTATTTAATAAGTAACTTCAAATAAATGAGTAACCAAAGATCCTATAGTATTTTTATCATTTAGTGCAGAAAAATTGGAGAATAACATTAATCAGTTAGCAGCTCTACATCTTATCTGTATAATGTTCCAAATGTACCAAAATCTAACAGAATTAAAATGCAATATACATATTACACTGGTGTGATATCAGAACTATCTAAAATTATTATTATCCTGAAAGTCGTATTACTATAGGTATAATTGAATAAAGCGTAAAAGTGATTTGCATATATATATCTCATTTTTTTTCCATTTTAGGACGCGAATATATTGAAAACACATCGGATACCAAATACATAAAATAGTCAAGTATGAAGTCAACGCAACATGAAAGAATGTGGTTGAATTCAATTTAGGTATATACCTAGATAATCAAAACGTTTTAAAACTTACGATAACTTTGCAGAAATTATAATCACATGATATCTGGTAGTCCGATTTGTTATACTGAATGTCATTTGCACTTTATGCAAATGATTTTATAATTTATTTTCTCTTTTCCATTTTGAGATAAACTTAGAAAACTTCTGAATAATCGTATGCTAAGATTTTCTTTTGATTGGAATGTAAAATAAAAGATTTTTTTTAAAAGTGGCTCCTAAAAGTGATATATGGCTCGAAGGTTACGTAATTACATTTTCCAAGGAGAAATATTCGTATCAACAAATTAAAAACAGGTGTAAAAATCTCGGTTATTGCATTTTAATCAAAAATATTTATAATGTATTAAATTAGAAAGGGAAAAAGCGTCTAACAGAAAGTAAAAATGAAAACATGACCACGAAATTTTATCTTTAGACTGTTCAAATGCAGGCAACTATCAATAAAGCGAAATCTCTGTTTCTAAAAAAAAATTCCGCCGATTGAAAGATTAATTTAATTGAAACTAGAAATGTCTTAAACATCCTTAACCCGTATAATTAAAATCAATTATAAGGGTTAAGGATGTTTAAACCAAAAGTTCGTCTCCTTTTTTAAAACATATTGCTGAAAGAAAAGCGAATGTAGAAAATTATGTAAAAAACACATTTAGTTACTGAAAAATGGAAATTTGTGGCAACACTCAATGAGAGAGAGGTATGGGCATATTTAAGTGGTGGTGACTGTAATAAAAGATCAATTTTCTTTTGCCTACAACGGAAATGACCGTACGAAATGGCTTCGTTACTGTGCAGTAAAGTTCCCAAAAGGATTCATGACAGTTGCAGGATTTTCTAACGACGGCAAATTAAAAATCAAAAAAGTCTCAAACTTAATTCACTCTACTCTCCGCAGAATATTTTAGAATCAATTTTTGAAGAAGAAATTCCAATTTTACATGGAAAGGACATTGATAAAGTTGACATTCATATGGACAAAGCCTCCAGTCACACGTCTTAGTCAACTGCCACTTATTTAGCAACGAAAGAATCAGAAACAGGGATAAAATGTCTGCCATTTGAGGAAATACGTGTAAAATCCCCCTACGGATCTGCAATGGACTTTTGTGCTTTCAGTTTACTAAAACCAGCCTTTGGAATACAACTTCCAAGAACACTGAACGGACTTAGGAAAATGTTTCTAGAAGAATGGAGTAAACCTTGCATGACAGTACTAAGAAAAAGTTTACTTACATGCAAATTCGAGTTAGACCTATTATTGTATTTCCTTAGTTATTATATTCTATGGTCAGAGAGAGTATTATAATTCCATTGTACCTTTCATTCTCAATTCAATAATTCAGTCCATCTTTTTGAATTTTGTTTATTTTGCAGACAATACTGTAGATAAGTACTCAGAACAAAGAACATTACATGACTCTGACTCTACAAGCCAAACGAGTATACATCTCTTGGATGACTTGCAGCGCCATCTGTACATTTAATATTTAATTTACAACAGCTATATTATTAAAATCATGGCTATCATATAGAAGCAAATTTTCACACAAAATATGGTATTTATTAAGAAAAATTAACTATCAAAATCGTTTGCATAATGTACGAACTACATTCTGTATAACTGAGAATTAAGCCATTCAGATTTTATTTAATATTAAACTGAAGTGTTCGTTAGAAAGGGGAAAATTGTATATTGTTTTACACAAGGACTATTTCGTTCTATTTTCCTTTAAAATGGAATTATCAAAAGAAAAGGAAATCGAAATATAACCGCAGTATAAGCTTCAAGGGAATAAAATGATGAAGGTAAACTGCAGTTGTTGGTATAAAAAAATGTACGTAAAGATGGGTACGCTCTCTGTTTCTTCGCGCTGAACTTTATCTTTATTTTTATTTCTTTTTTACGCAAAATTAAAACAATAGAAAGAATGAAAAAATCTATCTGTATACAATCCAGATTTTTCATAATGGTTAGCGATAGACAAAAGTTCAATTTCATTCTTTTTTTTGCGAAACTGGAATTTCTCTCATAAAGGAGAAAATCAGCCTAATTTTTATCATAAAAATGATTCGGCTCTTTTATGCTAAATTTAAATTATCTTCAAACAAATAATATAGCAAAAATTAATTCCTGCTTAGGTCAACAAAGAAAATTTTTATTTTAGTTATGCAAATGATAGAATCACAATATTAAGTGGCAAAATAGAAAGCTAATTTTTTCTTGCAATTTTCCATTTCCCTTTCTATACATGGTGTTGAACTAATATTTTTTGTTTATGTTATTATTTATTCGCTTTTTTTGTTTTTAATGAATGAAGCTGATGGTGGTCTATAATTTCTCATTCTATCCATCCCTTATAATAATTGAGACATTGTTGGTTCGAAATCTGTCACAATAGGGCCAAGTTTATTCCAACGAAAACTGAAGGTAACAGTGTATTTTGGCTTTCGGTTAGTGAGAAATACTGAGTCAGCTGTTCTGTCTGAAAAAGATTGCACTGTTTGTGTGTGTGTGTGTGTGTGTGTATAGTTTTACGAAGCAGTAATCAATGTAAACTGTCGCCATCTATTACCTTTATTCGGAACAACTTTAATTTTTCTCCCATATAAAACTAAAGTTAATTAATTAAATTTAATTAATGAATTAATATTTGAAAAACTGAATTATCCCATCAAGTATCATCCACTACAAGTTTAAAAAATGTATTTAAATTTGAGTGGGTGAAAAAAAAGTATTTTATTAACAATTAAAAATTTGAACAAAATATATAGAGAGTGTGAGCTAATAGTAGGAATTAAAAAGGGGGAAGAAAATGTCAAATTGTCGAAACAATGGAGGTCAAAGACAAATGGAGGTCTCGATAGGATGACATTTTCATAAATGAAAATGTCAATCCTATCGAGAGCTTGTGGCACCAGTTCAAAACTCTTGTTCCAATGAGGCTTCCTTCAAATAAAACGGAACTAACTCAGCATATAATTATTTTCTGGCATCATGTAATAACGAAGAAAGAACTTAAGACTATCGTCAACTCGATGAAACATCGATGTGAAGCTATAATAAAATATAGAGGCTACCCTGTCATTAGTATCTAATGTATATCGATAAATATTGCAACTTAACTTTTTTTTTATATTCCAGATATTTGAATTATATTTCTTGTAATAAATTCAGTATTAAATCTCTTTACTTTGATACATACGACTTTGCCTTTTGTGAAATGTAACATTTTCTTTTAGCATACAAATTTAAAAAACATAAAACGTTTTAAAAGTGTCCACAATTTTGGCCACCGATATATGTTATTTATTTAATAACTAAGACCCTTTTCAAGTCTATTTTTCTGTGTGTGGGTCACTTGATCCTATAAAAAAAAGAATTTTTCTGGTATTGTTTTTTAGAAAAAATAGTCTCTTGACCTAGTCAGTTGTCTTGACAACTTCTAAAATTCATGATAGGGTAAACTTAGTTGTTAATATGATATATTCAGTAATAGCAAGTAAAAATTACATTTTCATTTACAAAAAACATTAAAAAAAATGTTGCTGGCGTATCATTTTCTTTACACACAATTTTATTGATTATAAAAAACACCTATCTGTTCGATATTTTATTTAGCGGCTTTTTTAGTTGCATGTGAATTCGTCTGTTTATGCCTCGGAATTAATCGTAATTGGATGAGCTTATATATATATACAAGTTGCAAATTATGTTTCTATATAAAAAATTAAAAAATTTCATTTTTTTCTCTATATAAAAGAGAGAGTATACATATATTGTTACGCAGATCGGTGTTCGAGGATTTTATGCATAATCAGTCGTAAACATCTAGGCAATTCTTTAAGAGCGATGAGTATTTATTGTAGTAAATCAATCCTTACAAATACAGGATTCAACAGCCAAGTTCGTAGAATAGATATCAGAAGCATTTAACACCTTCAACAGCACTCAGACATAATTTCAGTGTGTAAGATACACGTACGTAAAAGATTATCCACAAGCACCACTCGTAATATTGAACATTCGAGCTAATCGCTAGTTCTTATGGTTAAGGCAAGTTTACTAATCGCTAGTCAAAACCAGACTCACTACTCGCTGGTTGAAACCAGACTGATTGTTGCAGCGAGTATCGCTCTATTTATAGCCGTAGCCAAAACTTCCAGAAAGATGCGCTCGTGTCATAGATCGTGAAATTAGTGGATTTCTCCACTAATTTCTAGAAGAATCTAGAGCAGGGGTGGCCAACCCGCGGCACGCGTGCCACATTGTGGCACGCGGGTGTCATAACTGTGGCACGCGAAGACACATTGAAAAATTACAAAAATATTTGAAAAGAGAGAGAGAGATTACTGAATTAATTGAATTACAATAGAAAATTATCATGGAGAGAATACGTAAGAAACAGAAATTTTCAGCGTGAGATTTTAAAGGCGCTAGGAAGATTTTTCTTTTCTTCAGTATAGTGCCAAAAATGAGATTATGCTCCAAAACTTACAATTCCACAGCAATGTAACGTTCCGAAAAAAGTGTTGAGTAACGTGAGACACTAAAAACAAATAAATTCTCTCTCTCTCTTGGGCAGTCGAATCTGTCCAAAAAGTCACTCTCTCGAGGCCGGTTAATTTTTAATATCTGGGATTTCTATTCGAATTTCAGCTTCCCCTGCAATTCTCAAGTTGAGTGTTTATAGCTGTCATCGTGATGTCAGATAAAAAAGGTTTTTCCAAAGGTGTTCGTTATTTACGATTTCTGTAATGTCAAGAAGTAATTTGGCAATGTATTAGGAGAGCAGTTGTTGATACGGTAGAAGTAATTCTATCTGCACAAAGTAGCCGCTTTATAAAGCAGAAAGAGTGAGAACTTACACCCATGACTAATCAAAGTACTGAATTAGGAGCCTAGAAAATTTGTAGCGTAACATCGACGGATTTTTTCTAGCTGTCAGACTCGGTTGATTTTAAACTGTGCTTAGCAAGACGTTAAGCTTTTTTTCCTTTTCTAAAACTGTTTTTAGATTTTTGCGTTGAGTGTAGTTGTTTAAAAGTTTTTATTTTCAACATGTTTTTGAGTAAACCTTCGACATCGAAAAGAAATTGTGAAGAGGATATTGCTGCTTTTAAAATTGTCTCGGAAGAGCAATACGTGTTAACACATCAAAATGCTTCCAAGCCTATTTGTTTGACATGTGGAATTTGTAAAGCAGCTACAAAAAAAATTTAACTTTGACCATCATTTCAAACAACTGTACGGTGATTTAAACAGCAAATATCCTGTTGGATCAAATTTGCAAACGGAATTTATCAATAAAATAAGAAATCTTTAGCTGGCCAAAAATCTTTGTTCCAGAAGAGAAATTGACGAAATGGAAACAATGGTGAAGGCATGAAAACATCATATTCTGATGGAGAGGAGATAATAAAAAAGTAGCCTTTTAATTTTAGCCTAAAATGTTGGTGATCTAAATGTCAAAAATATGGTTGGTAAAATAGCTTTGTCTAAAAGTACCGTCAAGCGTCATATAGATGACATGGGCCAGGATGCTGGAACACAAATTGTCTCTGGACTTCAAAATTGCAAAATATTTTTCATTAACTTTGGATGAAAGCTGTGATATCACAGACATAATGCGCAGTTAAGCATCTTTATGCGTTACACGAACAATACTTTTGATACTGTGGAAGAACTTCTTGATTTGTGCCAACTAGCAGGTGAAGACATTTTTAAGGAACTTGAAAATGTAATTGAAGTTAACAAAGTAGAATGGACAAAATTAGACAGTGTTTGCACAGGTGGAGCGCCTTGCATGGGTGGCACAATAAAAGATTTTATTGCATTGCCTGAAAATTATTTGGGAAGAAAAGTTTTCAAGTATCATTGTATAATTCATCAAGAAGCTCTCTATACCAAGGACTTAAACTCGTCTTTCATTGTTAACTCCGTGGTGCGCTGTATCAACAAAATACGAGCTCATGCTCTGAATCGATGAAGATATAGTACGCTTTTCCCAGAAGAAACAACAGAAAATGGCGAGTTACTCCTTCACTGTAGTGTGCGCTGGCTTTCAAAGGCCGTTCACTTGCGAGATTTTGGAGTTTGAGGGATTGTGTTTTAGAATATCTGGAAGAAAATGAGGAACTGCCCAGTGAATGCTCGATCCTCAGGAGTGAATATTGACTGTGGGGCTTAGCTTTTCTTATTGATATAATGGAACATTTAAACAATTTAAATTTAAGATTACAGGGAAAAAATTGCATTTTTCCTACCCTAGTTGGTCATATATCTTCTTTTGTGAACAAACTTTTGTTTTTTGTCTGGATTTTGTAGAGAAAAAATTAACTAATTTCCCATTCAGGAATTATCTGCAAAAGTTAGTAATGTTCCGAAATAGGATAGATTAAAAATTTAATATCCATTTTGCAGGATTCTTTCAGTGCCGGGTTTGAGGATTTTAAAGATAACAAAAATACTGAACTTTTCACTAATCCTTTTTCGATTTCTCTTCAAGACATTAATTGTTACCCACCTCAGGTAAAAATTAAAATTATTGACCCAGCACCATACTACTCAAAAAAACAAATATAAGGAAATTATTTTAACCGCAAATGATCCGAATTACATCGAATTTTGGAAATTTGTACCACCAAGCAATTTTCCAAATTTACATGATTTAGAGGTCAGATATTGTAGGTTTGGATCAACATATGTTTGTGAAAAAATGTTTCCTGTTATGAACATGATACAATCAAAATATCGCTCAAAATTAATTGATATGCACCTAAACCACATAATTTTGTTAGTATCTTCATGAACTAATCCAAATATAGATGATTTAGTAAAAAAAAATACAAATTCAAAAGCCACATTAAGAAAGTACTGACTGCTTAATAATAATTTAAAATTAAATGTTTCAAGTTGCTTATTTTTATTTTGTATCTAAGCTAACTGATTGATCCTGTTAAAATATATAAGTTTATAATTTTGTTTCATTTGTTATACCATTTTTTTTTCACATTTCACTATATAGAACTTGCTTTTATAAATATGCATTTGGTGAAAATAACCAATAATAAGTCTATAAGTAACATTTGTTCACTTTTGTATATTTTTTAGTTTGGTGGAGAAGTTGGAAGTGGCACGCGTAACTTTGTTTTATCGGATTGTGGCACGCTTCCCGAAAAGGTTGGCCACCCCTGATCTAGACAAATACTATAAACAAACTTGCGAAATGCGGTCGAGCCGATTGGGCCTAGGTTTTTCAGATTGTGAGTCAATGTGCATTTATTTGTTTAAAATTACCGTTTGAAAGAGTATTTGATAATGTATGCTAGATACTGTCTACTTTTTAAGATCTCAGGCAGATATTAGTTTTGCATAGGGACCCAGGGCCTCAAAAAACCTTAAGATTTCTGTTGGCCCAGGTCTATGATAGTGGCTCTTATTTAAACAGATCATGACTTTAATTTGTAAAAGAAAATTTAATCAAGTGGAAACGATATTAACTTGTTTCACAGATTTGTTTTCTAAATTTTTGTTTGTTTGCAGTTACAAGGCAGCCACATAAACTTTTTAAGACAAGGCCATAATTTCAGCATTTCTTACCAGTGAGTGAATGAATATAACGTCGCCCTATGCAGCTACTCGGAGGCTTTTGGTGACGGACTTGTAATTTTGATCCATGGTCTAGTGATCACCTGAGCTTGCCCCCCCCCAGTACAAACTTCCACACCACACCAATGGGAGGACATTTGAGTTCTCAAAAGATTTAACGTGCATCACTCCCCTACACGATGAGTCTTCAGTGGTACTAGGCTCGAACTCATGACCCGCCAGCCACCAGTCCGTTACCTTGTCCACTAGGCTACCTCGGCTGCGTTTCTTGCCAGAACTAAGCAAATGGAAGTACAATTTGGGACAGCGAACATTTTCTCAGTTTTCTTAATTTGCCATAGACAATTTTCTACGAAATTGACGTTTTAACATCCTTTCAACATTTAAGTGTCATTTATTCAGATTTTGAAGCTAAGTCTGAGAATTCTTTGACTATCGTTATACCATAGTAGGCAATGAATTCATATGGTCATAATGAATGGTCACACAAAGGTTATTTGTTTGTTGTTCAGTTATTTTATGCATTAATCTACGTTTATTTTTATTTTTTTTTAATATATGTTTCTTAAGTTTTAAACACAATATTTCACTACAGCTAGAAATTTAAATCTTTTAAAGAAAGTAGCTCTGTGCCAGCTGTGTCAAAAAAGACATTTAAGTTCATAAATTTTCAAAAATTAAAGATAAGGTAAGTAGGGTCTACCCCAAACTGAAAAACATGATAAGGGGTCTATGAGACAAAAAGGTTTGGAAACCTCTGAACTATAATAAGGTACAAGCAGGCAAGGGCACTTTTTGTGGGAATGCAGACAAGTTTTAATATAAATGTTAAATGAAATTGGGACAGTGACATACACAGACCTCTCGTATAGAAGGGGAGTGTTGCATTCTAAAAAAAGACTTAGATGAAGGCGCCTAGAGGTAATGTCTATGGTAACTACTAAAAACGTTGGTCCATGGGGGTTGAAGCCCCTTCTTGTGCGACCAATGTGAACTGGAATGTCGTTTATATATTCTTTCAAATGTTAATCTCAAAATCAAATATTTTTGAAAAATATATGAAGACAAAATTCTTTTTTCTTCATATCCTACGTGGTTCTACTACAGTCCTCTATATAACGAAGTCACTAAATCCGGGGGGAAAAGTTCGTTATATGGAAAATTCGTTACATTGGGGTTCATCTTTCACTTTTCTTTATAAACCACATAAAACAAATTTTAAATTCATAAACACTATGTACTTAAAAAATAATTATTCACATCTTTTTGTAAGTTAATATATATTTATTTTATATATCTTACCTATATGTATATAAAAAAAGAAAACTGCACGAAAAAGTTCTTGGCGTCTTTATCTGTTTCCTGAAGAACTAAATTTCTTTTTCTTTGATGTTTAAGCCCTGACGTTTTCATATTGTCGAGTAACAAGAAACGAAGTTACCAGTACAACTTCAATTCTACAAATGAACGGAGACTAGTTCAAGGACACGAGGCTCCACTGAAGGTAAAAGGGGATATCGAAGATTTTTTTCCAGTGAACTGGACAATGGGGGTTAAGGGTTGCACTTCTTGGATGAAATGCCCGAATTCTATTGCTCTCCGCGAATTAGGCACCTCATAAAATCAGTTCAAGATTCATGACCTCCGTAAAATGTGCTAAAAGAAAGAATAATTCCAAATACTTCAAAAATAGGGAGAAAAAAATTGAATCACACAAGAGAGAAAAAGTTCGTTGTATACAAAATGCACTTCGCTCTATTGGGAGGTTATTTTACGAAGAAAATCGTGAAATGATCTTGGTTCCAGGAAAAAGTTTGCTATATAGAAAAATTCGCAACATTGAGATTCGTTATATGGAGGTTCGACTGTATATCGGTTCTTCTCGGTCGCCGACGAGTGGTCAAGGTCGCGAGGTGAGTCGTGAGCACGATTCCTGGCGCCTCTGAAAACCCGCCGTGCGGAGAGGCTGATGCACGAGTTAAGTTTGTCGAATCCCTCCCGTTGGCATGGTTTGGAGAGTGAGGAAACAGCTCACACACACAGATATTATCACTTCACCGAGGCTCAAAATTATGAGTTCTATCGCCAATAGCCTCGGTGTTGCTTCGGAGAGCGACGTTAATTAAGTATCAAAACAGTCATCTACTTGCACTATTGTTTAATTTTTCTCTGCTGTCAATAATTGATGTATCGTAGATATCATATATTTACAACAAGCCATAGAACACATTATCTCGTAACTGAAAAAGTTGGTGTAGTTGAGAAAAATTTATATTATACATCATCTCTCAAACTGCATATTAATAAGGTGACCAAACGTCCTCCTTTTATAGGCTCTGTCCTTCCATGAAAAATGTCCTCCTTTTCAATATTTTAAAGGTGATCTATTAATGTCTATATTCAGAGATAAATCAAACATGTTTCCAATATGTGGAAGAATGGTCTGAAACAAATATCACAGGAAATAACAGTTTTCAATGGAGTTTTTTGACTTCATCGTAGGTAAATTGGGTAGATTTAGAAAATAGTGTTGAGTTTTTATCAAAAGAAATGCCTGATATTAAAATCAATAGCAATTTTTTTTGAAGAAATTAGAAGGTTTTAAACATATATATTTAAATTCTAATAAATTGGAACAATTGGTAAATCAGCATACTGAAATTGATAAAAGATGGGTGGAAATACTTAGCCATTTAAAAACGAACACTTTCCATATGATAATTTAGTTATTCTTGCTGAATTTACCTTTTGCTGACCTGGAACTAATGCAGAAATCGAAGTATTTTTCAGTTGGTAATGATTTTTGGACGAGTGAGAAATCAGATTGAATGTTGATAATTTAACTGTAGCACATACCGTAAAGTTCAATATAAAGGATATTTTTTTTTTGCTCCGAAATTTTCGATGTGTAATAGAAAATGATATACTGATAAAAAAAAATATTCAATGTGAGGAAATACTCATTGAAATAAATAATTAAAAGGTATGCAAGCGTAATTAGCAAAATTTATTTGAATTAACAAAATATTTCATATATTTACGTTGTAAATTTTTCACGCGTCTTCCTTTTCATTGTAAAAAAAACTGTTCATCTTAATGCTAAGCAGCGGCGCACACAAGAAGGGGGGGGGGGGCTCGGGTCCGGACTCCCCAAAGCCATTGATTTTGTCTTCAATCGATTATAATCCTATGTATACAGTACGTAAAATTTAATTAAGTATATGTTACTTCATAAATTTATTAATTAATGCTAATTATTTGTTCAATAATTAATTTTTTTTTTGCTCCCAAAAATTGACAAAAATCAAAAGAATACGTTGGGCGGCGTATTGGAGTCTGATACGAGAATAATGGACTTTTGACCTTGCCCCCCCCCTTGAAAAATATCTATGGGTGACACTGATGTTAAGCATTTCAAGATAGGAAAAAAATCCCCCTCTAACACATTTTTTCAAAAAAAATTTAAAACAAGGTGTGTGATAAACAAAAGTATATTTGAGACTGATAATTACTTATGTGAATTCTCAAAAATATATCAATAAAAAATGCATGAAGCTTCCAAAATATAAAACAATTCTCCAAAACTGAGCAACGGCTGATGATTATCAGTTTGACTCGATTGCAAGAGAGAGTTTGTTGCATAATCCCTCAAATAAGCTGAAACCCAAAATCGTGGTCGAGCCAGGTGTGGAAGTATGAAGAACAAGCTGACGCGAGAAATGTCGATTCAATACTTCGAATTTATACAATAACAAGACCGCCACCAAAAGTTCGTCGTTCCACTCAGCCCACATAAAAATGAAATCAAGGAATGTAATATTAACAAAAAAAACGAGCCTTACAGTAGTCGCATACGATGTGTAACATCTGACATGTTATCCTGGTAAATTCGCAATAGCAACTTAAATCTTGAATAAATGAATCCAGTAGGATTGGAAATAATTTTCTATGGAATAATTATATCTTTAATGAAAATTTTATTTAATTAACACAAGGAGTAATGCAAATTGTTATCAAAAATAATTATTCTTGTTCAATTTGGGGAAGAACGGTAATGATAACTTATGATAACTAAAATATGACACATATACTTGTGATTTCAAAGTATTTAAAAACCGTTGAAAAATAGCGTCAATAACAGTACCACTGTTAGTTGTCGAAACATTTAGATTTGCGTTCATTTCGAGCTTGAGTTCATCATTCAAAAGGGCATGAGTGGCTCGGCTACTAGCAAACTGAAGTTAACTTTTAAAATCATCACTCAAAATCATGGAAGCGAGTGATTTTTTTTTAAAGAGCAGAACCACCTTCGGTATATGGTAAAAGTAAAAAATGCAGGAAATCTTTAATTTTTTGAACTGTTTGATTCGGAGAAGTGTACACGACCAACGAAATCACTGTTTGTCCATTATCAAATAAGCATTTTGCCACACATATGTCCCTAATATCTTGACTAACAATACCCAGTCCACTTGTTTGACGATAAGTAATATCCATATGTCGAGCCACAACATGTAAGTTGTTCTGTTTACGATAGATCGCAACACCAGCTGCTCTGTGGCCCGGTCATTTAAATTGTACGCAGCTATCGAAGTCAGGTATCGAAACACGTTCGTCATTGTCTAACCACGTCTCTGCCTAAAGGACTTAGCTTCTTCTCTGATCCTAAAGTCAGAAAACAAAAACAAAGATCCCACGGCCTAGACTGCAGGGGGTGGGGGATGGAGGCGGAGCCCCTCCCGAATGAAGGAGAAAAAACAGAACACTGAATAGCACGCGCTTCCCCAACTTCCTGTTGCGCATTTCCGACCCTTTTCACGAAATCATTCCCACAAATCTCCAGCTATCCAGAGGAAAGATGTTTCACATCAAAAATCCCCTCAGGGGGCTCACCTTCTTTAGGTGAGTACGGGTGTCACAATCCGAGGTGCCCTAGTGATCTTTTCCTTTTCCCACGGGGTTTACTGTCTTTGGTAAACACGGGCTTCACGAATCCGGGTACCCTAGCGATCCTTCTCTATTTTCGACCCTCTTTCTTGTCATTCAATTCATTCTTTCTTTCTCTTCCCGTCTAGACCACAGATATTAAAACAAATGTTTGGCGCAGTATAGCCGAAATCGGCTCTTGCGCCAATAAACCCCAAAATCACTCACTCACTCACTCACTTACACATCAAAAATAAAAATTTGTATATCTAAAACAGGGGTGGTCAACCCACCCGACGAGGGTCGCATGTGGCCCGCTTTGACTAATTTTGCGGCCGCGAGATTCAATATAACTTTGCAAAATACGACTTTTTGAGAATTTTTTTTTTTTTTTTGTACAATTAAATCCCATAACTATTTCTTTTCTATCGAGTGGCTTCTATTACTGCGAACCTTTTATATTTTTGAAAATAAAACTTACTAATATAAACCGCACTCAAACTTAACGGACGAAAACCTGCAACCAGAGACGTTTTAAGGCATAGGCCAACTGGGCCCAAGCCTAGGGCCTCGGCCGCAAGGGTGGCCTCGTCTCGTTCTCGACTCAGCCTAAATTAGATCAAAATTCGAATAACTTCAAAGGTCAAGTGTTATTTCTGGTTATATTCTCCTAAAAACTGGGAATTTCGGACGATTTGTCGACTGGCTACATGTGATGATCGTCGTCCACGTACAGGCCCTACACCTACCTCAATACATCACCTATACTCATTCAGTCAAAAGGCGGCAGTCGGTCTAGGTGGTTTGTGCTATTGTACGTCATACACATTTATTTGTTTCGGGTTATTGTTTGTACGAGTGTTTGACAACGTATGGTATATACTGTCTACTTTTAAGGGTCATAAGTGGGGCCTACTTCTGTGTAGGGGCCCAGGGCCTACTTCTGTGTTGGGGCCCAGGGCCTCAAAAAGTCTTAAGACATCCCTGCCTGCAACATCAATTCCGATGCGTAAATAAACGCATTGAGATCGAATTGCAATAATTAAGTGAACAAGTTGAGAAAAAGATCTCACTAATTAAATAAATTAAACATTATTTGATTCATTGCATTATTATTATATTATCTATGTTTGAATACATGAAAAACAATAATAATATGTTAATCTGTTTAAAAATTTTCACTCCAATAAATGTTTTGTAATATAGGTCTAAATCCAATATAAAGATATACATTTTCATATGCGGCTCGCATAATAAAAAATTTCCAATTTGCCCATAATTTTCCAATGTGCCCTTCGAGGTAATACGGGTTGCTCACTCATGCTCTAAAATTTTCTGAGAATTTTTTCCAGAATTTGAACTTTTTTTTAGCTTGTATTTTATTACGCGTGAGAAACTTTATTTAAAATATCTCTGATATATTCTTATATATCATATCTCAATCATTTAAATCATAGGTTTCCAAACTTTTTAGCCTCATAGACCCCTTGGCAGGTTTTTCAGTTTGGGGTAGACCTCCTAATTTCCTAATACTAAATTTGTGCAAATTTATCAACTTAAATGTGTTTTTGACAGCAGGTATAGAGCTATTTACTATAAAAGATTAAAATTTTTAACTGTAGTGAAGTATAGAAGAGTTTAAAATTTAAGAAAACACATGGTAGTTAATTTAATTAGTTAGTTAATTAAATTAAAATTTAACTAATGTTACATAAAGTAACTTCGCAACAAACATGTGCTTTTTGAGGGAGGGAGGAATCTGGGGATGCAATAATAAGCTTTCAACATTTGACATCAATCTTATCAGGGTTTAACCCTAAATATCTCCTCGATTAATGGTGTTTATTTTTTTTGTTTTTTGTTTTGGAGATTGGCAAGCACACCTCAATCGAAAAATCAATTAAAAGCTTTCTCAAGATATTCCATAATATGGAATGAATAACAGGTATATCTTTTTGAAGCTAAAATTGTTGACATCGTTTCTAAACTTTACTTTAGGATCGTTAGTGCTGTAACGTCGTGGCTCCACATTGAAAATGTACGCTAAGCTAATTATTAAAGAATCTCTCGTTGTATTCTATCAGCCGTCTTTCCGGAGTCTCTTTGCTCCCTCCTTCGTCAGCAGGCCTCTCTCCTGAGTATCTCTCGTGGGAGTCTGTCCGGAGTCTCTTCCTTCGTCCGCAGGGTTCAATTCCGGGAATCTCTCGTGGAAGTCTATCACGAGTCTATCAGGAGTCTTCAGCAGTTCATCCGGCGTCTGTCCGGAGTCTCTTCCTCCGTCAGCAGGCTTCTCTCTCGGAATCTATCGTAGGAGTCCCATCCTTCGTCAGTAGGCTTCTCACTCGGAATCTGTCGTCGGAGTCTATCCCCCGTTAGTTCATCCGGAGTCTTCTTTTAAACACTAGGGGCGGGTTCACTCCACGCCCCTCATCAATCCCCATTGGCCGACCTCAGGGTTTTGCACCCGGCACCAACGGTCTTGCACGTCATCCATTCGTGCAGAGATGACAAAAGTCCGGTCCCTCTCAAAGGTTCCCGGCGACAAGGGCCCGGCTGACATCTGGCACTTCAAACACCTCGCCGCCGCCTGCAGAGGCGCCAGCATTCAAGACGTACAATCACTGCCCATGAATAGAAATAATGCAGCGATGCCTAGTCCATAGTGTCCCCCAGACACACCGACGCCGACGGTCCAGCTGTCTGATACAACACAATGCAGCTAAAAACAAGTTTTCTCCAGCTGTGGAAATGTTTATGAATAGAGGCGCTTTCTCCATTGTGACGACGTCACAACTCCTTCCCCCTGAAAACGTCCATTTCACTGGACTGCTCTGGTCCAATGTTGGATCTGTTCTTATGACTGACTCAAAGAAAGAATGTCTTAACAATGAGATCAACTAGGACAGCAATCCAATAATAAAAAAAACACTCAAAAATATGATAATAAGTAAATCCAAAATTCCATAACATTTTACACACTTTACAATAAAAACCTAAATTTCAAATCTTGGATTCTTTTCTTTATGTTACATCTTATCTTAAAAAATTTGAGTTTTAAGTGAATATAAGTTAAATGCTAAAATTTTACTAATATTACTATACTTTAAATCACACGTAACTACTGTACTAGACATCTATGTGCTTACACTTGGCTGAGAGACACAAAAGATTTTCAGTAACATAAATTTTTGTTTCCACCATATACACACAATACAGTAATATAGACACAAAAATACAATAAAAAGTTAAAATTAATTAATATGAAATTTTTAAATGACGGCTTATTCCAGTCTGTTTAATCCAGTGACATTTCCATGTAACTTTCTTTAATTAAAGTAAATGATTTTTAAAATTACAAAAAAAAATGTAAATACAAACATTTGGAATTATTTGGGCTATACAACATTAGTTTAAAGATAAATTTCCATCTTGGCACTTTGCACACTTTCTCACAATATTTATAACAAGCCTATTCCACAATTCATTATCTTTCCTACTACAACGCTGGGTAAAGTGGTAATTATGGCACTATCATTAAAAATACAATTAACCTCGTACTTCCTCAGCTCACGAAATGAACTCACTACATCTCTATTATGTACACGTAAGAAACTTTCCCACTGTTCTACTTTACCTTTGGTCGGTATGAATTCCGATCTCACACTCCTCAACCCTTCTAATACTAAGTCTATTTGCTTTACACGATTTTTCCAAATTTGCGTCAAGATGTCTATATTAACCAATCGACGTAAAGCAAACTGCGGTAACCGTTCCAAAACCTGAGTAGTTAATTTACATCCATAAGAAGATGCGCATACGATCTTAAACCTCCTTTTCTAATGTAAATGCCAAATGGCATTATGTATGCGGCATACTTCTGATATGTCAGCATGAGTGAACGACGAAAGTACCACTTCCACAAATCCAGTACCGTGACCCACAAGGCCGCGCTATTCATTTTTACAAGACCTTCCATTTTTAACAAAAGATGAAACTCGGCTCGCGTCACCTGGATCAAACGCGTATACTTAATATACGGGTAAGGGTATCGGTTCACTTTTCTTAACTTAACAGCCGACAGTGTACGATTGAACTGCCCCATCTCGCTTACACTCACATCCCTAGGATACACAAACTCCTCTCCCAGAGTATTAATCAATCTCAGGTATATCCAAAAAATTTTAATTTTAAAAGGTTTTCTTCTAATTAACTGATTATCCCTCTGCATTAAAGAAATCTTCCCGGGATCTGGAGGAAACCTTTCTTTATTTCTATCAACGACCATTCGTAAATAGTTAATTCTATCCGGCGGTAATTTAAAGTGCAGTTGACTTTCCCTTAAAACACCCGAAAGTCAAAATCCATAAATAGCTTTACCGGATAGGGGAATTCGGTTTCTTTCTCCATTCCCTCCGAGCTATTTTCTGTAACAAAATTTACAAATTCCGGCCTCCTACGATACAGTTTTACCAAATTTACACGATAAATTGCACTACGATCCCTTTTTCTGGGTAAATCGTAATTAAATTCTGAACTTGTCATTTTACCAGCCCCTAACCAATTCTTATCAATACCCTTTGAATTGGAGGGAATCAAACGCATTGTTGATTTATTTCCGACATCTTTCCGAACAACGGCGCACGCGTAAATTTCTTTCCCTTTCCTCTGTTCCGCTTTTATACTAGCCATTGTAGGGTTTTGAAAACTTTTATGACCTACTGTTAGGCCCGCTCCCCTTTCAACTGAGAGTTGACTAGCCTCCTTTTCATCATTCTTAATTTTACAACTCAATGTTGCAGGGATAGTAAAACCCGTATCTACTATCAATCCTCGAGAACTTACTCCTATGTCCTCATGATTTATTACTGGCTGTGCAACCGTCATCACAGCTGTAACACTCTCCTTAACTACCCTTGACCCCACCTTCCTTTCAGAATCACGAATTCCAAAATTATCGACTTCTTTCCTTTTCGCAAGCCTAGACAGTTTATCCTTCTCTTTTTCTACCCCTCTCACTTCGGACGTGCGTTTCACCGGGGGGTCACAAATCTCAATTCTAACTTCAGAAGGCATGGCGGTTTTTCCACTTCTATTAACATCCGGATTACTTACCGGCCTACACTTTTTAATCGGTTCACTAACTTCCATGGACCGATTTCCTGACAAATAACTCTCCTGTGCGCAATTCTCGACTTTATCTTCTACTTTTAGATGAGATGCCTGTTTTTGTAACCTATCGCGGCGTACAACTCTCAATCGTTCTAATTCTCGTTCCCTCATTAGTTTACGCTCTTCAAACCCCTTTATTTTAAGTTCCCTTTCCTTATTTACACGTTCACGCTCAAGTTCCCATTCCTTATTTTCACGTTCAAGTTCACGTTCTCGTTCCTTATTTTCACGTTCCCGTTTTTCTTCCAAAATACCCTCCAACAAACAATTAGCTAATTCTTCATTATAGTATTCACTCTGACAAATTCTATTCTTAATTTCTATCTTAAGTAAAGTATTATCGGCTTCGACTCCCAATTCTTTCGCCATTTCTACCAATACTTCTTTTCTTTGCCTTAATAAGTACGCCATGATGCACTAATACACACAAAACCAAATTAAGCTTAATTGTTACAAAAATTATACAAAAACTCAACGCACACTAGAAATACACTAGACCTAGACTTAACTATAATTCACAAAAATCCTAAAAACAAAGCAGTACTCTCCACAGTAACTGAAACAATGAAACAAGTATAATTACTGTATACTTAACTATATTTCACAAATGTGCGCAAATCTTAAAAACAATACAGTACTCTGCACAGTAACTGTACCAACGAAACAAGTATAACTACTGTATACTTAACTATGTTTCACAAATGTGCGCAATCTTAAAAACAATACAGTACTCTGCACAGTAACTGTACCAACGAAACAAGTATAACTACTATATACTTAACTACATTTCACAAACAACAATACTAATAAATCGCACATTTATACATCATACAAAACTTTAAAAAATATTTCTAGTCTCTCTTTCTAGTGTTTGCTAACTTTACTTAGTACGTAAATTCTTTACTACCAAAATTTTACATACATTAATCATAATAATAATAATAATCAATTGCTGCCCCGAGTATAATCTCAAAGAAAAGACTCACCTTTCTGTTTCGAATCACTGCCAAAATCTATGGCACACCTGGACAGGAATTCACAGTAGTAAATACTCTTGACTTCCTTCAAAATCTGCCGACGGACATCAAGGTCTGTTTTCGGCTTTCCTCCGCTTGTTTCTTTCGTTGATTCACCCAAGACGATTCACATACAGTAAAATGGACAGCAGGCTCTCCGGGAATTTTCCAGCAACAGGAACACACTTTAACGATAAGGATGGAGACACCACAGGAACTCAGGAGAACTTTGCGTTGTTTAAAGTTCTTTTATTTTTCTCGCACACACGGCTGGCATTTTCTCTTTGTTATTTCTTTTTTCTCAAAAATTATTTTAAATAAAAAAGGATTCGGGCATTTAATTAATTTTGCTAAATGCCAATCCCAGCTCGCTGCCACCAATTTAATTAGCTGTAACGTCGTGGCTCCACATTGAAAATGTACGCTAAGCTAATTATTAAAGAATCTCTCGTTGTATTCTATCAGCCGTCTTTCCGGAGTCTCTTTGCTCCCTCCTTCGTCAGCAGGCCTCTCTCCTGGGTATCTCTCGTGGGAGTCTGTCCGGAGTCTCTTCCTTCGTCCGCAGGGTTCAATTCCGGGAATCTCTCGTGGGAGTCTATCAGGAGTCTTCAGCAGTTCATCCGGCGTCTGTCCGGAGTCTCTTCCTCCGTCAGCAGGCTTCTCTCTCGGAATCTATCGTAGGAGTCCCATCCTTCGTCAGTAGGCTTCTCACTCGGAATCTGTCGTCGGAGTCTATCCGCCGTTAGTTCATCCGGAGTCTTCTTTTAAACACTAGGGGCGGGTTCACTCCACGCCCCTCATCAATCCCCATTGGCCGACCTCAGGGTTTTGCACCCGGCACCAACGGTCTTGCACGTCATCCATTCGTGCAGAGATGACAAAAGTCCGGTCCCTCTCAAAGGTTCCCGGCGACAAGGGCCCGGCTGACATCTGGCACTTCAAACACCTCGCCGCCGCCTGCAGAGGCGCCAGCATTCAAGACGTACAATCACTGCCCATGAATAGAAATAATGCAGCGATGCCTAGTCCATAGTGTCCCCAGACACACCGACGCCGACGGTCCAGCTGTCTGATACAACACAATGCAGCTAAAAACAAGTTTTCTCCAGCTGTGGAAATGTTTATGAATAGAGGCGCTTTCTCCATTGTGACGACGTCACAGTGCATATTCCTTGCGCTTAATTCTCATAATATAATTTTTTTTTCAAAGTGACCAAATGAATTCATTGTCTTCTGTGGTACTACGATAGTCAAAACATTCTGAAACCTAGTTTCAAAATCTAAAAAAAGGGCATTTAAATGTTGGCGACGTCCAAAATTATGCTCTTTTGGCTTAATTCTGGCAAGAAAGGCTGTGCGAAATGTAGTCCTAATAACACATTTACGCTGTCACCTTGTAACTGCAAATAAACTTCATTAAATTTAATAAATAAATCTGTTAAATAGGTAAGTCTAGTTTCCACTTGATTAAATTTCCTTTTAATATTAGTCATGATCTGGTTTAATGAGAGCCACAATCGTAGACCCCCATTTACACCTCATGGACCCCCAAATTATTATTTTACTGTCGTGGACTCCCTACAGATCGTCATAGGCCCCTGGGGGTCTATATAGACCACTTTGGGAATCTCTGATTTAAATAAAGAAATCCAATATTTTTCTGAAACAGAAAACCAAGTAAATGCAATAATCAAATTAATTTTGTTATTTTTTTTAAATTGATGAATGTGATATATTTTTCTCTGAATTTTTTTGTTTTATCTGAAATAAATTTGTTTTTGAATAGATCTACAAATCACAATGTCATCATTATTTGATACATTTGTTACTTAAAAGATATATTTTCAGTATTTGTATCAATCGATATTGATTCCAATAAAAGCTTGAAAATATTTTTCAGGTTTAGTTGTACATAAACGTATTTTGAAATTTACTATCCCATTAACAGCTCCTTGTTTTTTTCTTATATTAAATATTTCAAGACTTGAATTGTCAGTATTTGAAGCACTAAACTTAGAAAGTATACTGTTCGGATAGAAAGACGCGAACTTCAAAAACTATGAAACTGTGTCTTTACCTTTCAGCAAGTATAGACAATAGAATTATATTTAAGGTCCTTTTAGATGTTGTTGACAGCATCTTTTACACTGTCACTCATCCATCCTTTGTCGAAAAAGGCTTTGTTTGTTTAGCATTCGAAACTTTCAGAAAACTTCAAAATTGTTGATGCAATTTATGAACAAATACCAAAACTATATCAAAAGAAGAAAGATGGCATTTCTCATATCTTTGATAATAAATATTTCATGTCCGTCTTAATCAAATATTAATTTTTACAAGACCAAGAAGTTGTAACACTATCCTAAATTGCTGAATTCAAAATGTCAAGTAAAAAATGAGGAATCTATATATATCGTACTTCAATCATTCTTTAAGGCAGCGTTTCTCAAACTGCGGGGCGTGCCCCCTAGGAGGCGGATAACCTTAAAAGGGGGCGCGAGCGTATCGGAAAGTCGAAAATAAAAGATTAATTACAAATATATACATACATTATTTTACTGAAAGAAAGCAAAGGAAAATACGTTTTAATAAAGTAAATAATGAAATACCCACATATACACTGTTACTTATAAATTTATCTATACAGTACAATATATTTGACAATTAATTTATCATAATTAAATTAAAAAACAAGTTTAATAATTACTACTGACTTCCTTGAGCTTGTTATATACAAAATTACAAAATTTAAAATAATCTTGATAATTTGTGTTATTTATATTTAAAAGTCATATTGTAATTTCAGCGTCAAAGTACATTATTATTGCATTCAATGCAATGTTATTGTTTGGGGTGGGGGATGAAAACTATGATGGAAAATTTGGTCGCCACTATTGAAAGTTTGAGAAGCACTGCTTTAAGGTTGAGAAGCACTTAAGGTAAGGTGTTAAATGTATGAGATTTTAAACAAGGGGTTCTTAACCTTACTCCCTGTCTGGGAACAACTGACAAACAGGAAATTGCTGGCCGGCTCATTTAAAAAAAAGTTATAATGATTCTTAATATTTCTTTATTTTATTGCACTCATAAGTATCATAAACAATACCCTACACAAATGGTCTTCAAACTGTGTTCCACGGAACCCTGGGATTCCACGAAATATATCCAGGGGTTCCACGAGTCACAAAAAAAAAAAAAAAAAAAATCGAAAATAAAACAAATAAATGTTTATGCCAAATGGATTCACGTTCTCTATGAAGTTCCTCCTCAGACCCGAGACAAAAATAAAAGCTTGATATTTTGTAAGAGGTTTTTCAATAACTGTTTTAATCACTGATGTAGAAAAGTGCAATATTTTTAGCGCGTTTTTCACGCAGTGGAACAAAAGCGCTATTAGGACGCAAATTTTATCAATGCCAATGATTGATATCTTGTTTTTTTTTAATATAGAAACTGGGGGTGGGGGTGGGGGTATGAATCACATGTGACACACCAGGAACAAGATACTGCAATCAGAATTTGTTTCAGTAATCTTAGTCTTTAATCTCACAATATATAAAATTCATTAATTCAACATGGAAATTAAGTTTTATTGGCGTTTTACGTACATATCAGTAGTATTATTTCAATAACATTTTTTTCGTGAAATGCCTTGAAACTATTTCTAGTAGCTGTTAAGTATAGAAAAACCTTGCAGTCTGTGCATCGTACAGTTCTTAAGGCCGAGCACTTCTCATTTGTTAAATTGAACTCAAATTCATTACCTCTAATATTTCATCTGGTGTTAAATATTTCTCTCTCTCATTAAAAAATACTTATTAAATAAAACATTATCAGAAAAATGGGTAAAAGTGAAAAGCAAACACCTCAACTAAAGATTTTAACTCAAGAAATACTTCTATCAATCTTCAAATCCCCCCAAAATATAACTAAAGATTAAAACAAAATTGACTTAAAAAGTATGTTCATTCTTTGTATTTTCTTCATTTGGTCCATTGTTTCACAAGTGATACAAACAAATTTCACATGTCTCACTATGGTTTATTATTTCCTTAAAAAATTTTTTTTGTTTGTTTGCTATTAACTAGTAAAGTGAACATATACAAAGAAAAGGCATATTTTAAAAATAGTGTAATATGCGTATTATAATAAGAAAACGAATATTCACTTCGATGACGTGCACACATCTTGTTTTGATTCAGAGACGCTACTACAAATCAGTATCATGGATAGGTACTGCCATGTGTTGACTAAAGGAGGAAATTATATGAAGTATTTCACTCTGTATTTCATGTGATGCAAAGGGTCCGAAATTTGTTTTTGCTGTTCAGCCTTCAAAAAAAATTATGAAACTTTTGTATCAAATGTGATACAAGAGAACCGAGGAGGATAACTACCAGAATTTAAAGCTCATCCCTGTCATTAAGAAACTGAATAGTTTACTTATACATAATAACTTTATTTTGCAATACTTTTTAAACTTTTAATATAATTTAATAAAAGAATATAAAAACGTTTAATTATATATACCTCTCCTACTAGTTTGGGAATATTTTATTGTTCACTATCTCAGGTTAAACGAGATACTTTTATACTCGTATGTACAATGAATGTCTTTCAAAACTAAATCGCTATCTAATGGAAAATACACCTTTTTGTATTTTTGGAAAAACGCCTACAATAAAAGAGAGGGGGCAACTTACAGACATAGCAATAAATTCGTTGTTAAAAATCTAAATTTAAGCAGGAACAACTCCTAAATTGTATGTTACAAATTCATTCAAAATATACACAACTATAAACATTTTAATGTCATTCATGTTTTTAAGTGTAAAATATTTCTCAACTTAAGTAGTTACAGAAACAAAGTATTTAAGCAAATTGAGCTCAGAATATGAATGCGACTTCAGATAACTTCAATAGACCTATAATTCAACAGTTTGTGTGAATAAATGAAAACCCATATCCCAGTTACTAAACATAATGTATAGGTAGGCGACAATTGGATCACAGATTGATATTCTTTATGAGTAAATTATATTAAATGTAGATTAATTTTTTTAAACAATAAATGCAATATTTTTTAATTGACGTCGCACGAAGTATCTATAACATGTTGATCTATTTTAAATATTATTTTAAAGTATGTCTGTAAGGATCGGATACCCACACCTGGCAATGGATTGAGCATACATTGGAGAACCTGGCAACAGATGAGACCATGTATGGGGATCTGGCAGTGGGTGGAGCATATATATAGAGGGGAGACGAGACCAGACCGGACGGGGCAGAAAGAAGGGAGCGGAAGCGAAAAAGCCGGAGACAAGAAAAACGTGGTTGAAGAAAAAAGAGCTGCTGGACGATGGATTTTGCAATCTGTTAACATCTTCATAATTTATTCGTTTTTTGTGATGTGTCCCGTAGAAGAGAAAAATAAATAGGTGGGACAAAAACCGACTGTTATTATTTTTTACCAATTCGAACACACCGATCAGTAAAAGAACCCACACAAGGTTAATATTGGTGTCAGAAGTAAGATAGATTTAGTGAGATATTAAAGGAAAGAAATATCTTGAAGTGATCGGTGTTTGTTCCATATAATTGTGGTTCTTGTGGATGTTCGATTAGAGTAAAAATTTGCAGACAAGGAGTAGAAACCCTTCAATGTTGTTTCAAGTTGATGACCACGTGTATCCCGGTAATTGCAGCAGTTCCAACTGAGAAAAAAATCTTCTACATATGAAGTACTGAATTGTCTAGTTATTGCTATCATCTTCCCAGTTATACTAGAAGCGAAACAGATGCCTTATATTTCTTCAGTTTCTGATGAATGGAGCGGCGACCTGAAAACTACGAAGGAAATCCCAGTGGTGTTCAAGTGTAGAAGAGACAGCATTTGTGTCGAGGTAAGTGGCTATTGTTCCCCTAGTTGATATGTCGTTTAAATATTTAAATTAGTAATGGATGCAAACATGTTTATTTGTTTTAAGAAATAAAAACAGATATCTGGAAAAGAAATTTTTATTGGTTTATTGTAATATTCTATCTTTTGGATTATTGTGTAGATGAAATAATTAGATTATAGTGTGTACTTGTTTTGCCGAAAAATAATAAGGTATTTTAAATGTTGTAAAATATGTTATTAGAGTTCTTATAAACTTATAATTAATTTGCTTTTATAAAATTTTTTGACTGTCTAGAAGTCGTCTGAAAAATTACAATTTGTGTATAGAAAGTACTTTGCACAGCAATTTAGTTAGCAGAATTCTTAAAAAAAAAATCAACTGTATTAATCTATCTTGAATTGCTTGAAATAATGGTTGAAAAACAAATTGTGTTTGTAGTTGAGTCAACAAAAATATCTCTTAAAATATAGAATATATATATTTGAGTAGACTTTCTGTTAAAATGTTATAAATAAGAGATTCTGTAGGTTATTTATGACTCAGGATATGGCATGATTTTTTTAGTATTATATGACTGTTTTTCATTTTAAAGAGAACTTCAGTTTGATTGATGATTTAATGTAGTCTGAGATAATTTCCTATGGTTATAATTTAAGATTTATATTTTTGGTTTTTCCGGCATATAAAATTCTTTTTTTTTTTAAGTAAAAGAATAAGAGTAGATTTAATATACAAGCATAATTCTATGATAATTTAGGTAAATAATGTTGTTTATTGTGTGGTTTTTTAAAGAAAATGTTCTGTGGTTTGATTAAAAACAAATAACTGTGTCGCGTATAAGTTTTATTGCAAACATCTTTCGTATTGTGTTTCTGAATTTGAGTATTTAAAAAAAAAAATTGAGTGTATTATTTTTATCTGTTGAATATATAGTACTAGTTCATTTAATGTTTGTATTTAAATTTGTCACAAGGTAATTTGGCATTAGGTTTAGCTTTTCTAGGGATAAAAAAATGGCATTCTTATTAGAAGTAGGAAAATTGACTTAATTCAATTAGCGCGAGACTTAGATGAGTCACCTGATCCGTCTATGTCTAAAATTGTTTTAAGGGATTTAATAACCTCTAGTAAATATTACAAGGAGGAAGAGGCCAAAGAGTTATTGGAAGTTATTACAGCCGAAGATTAGAGACAGAACAGCAGCAAACTAGAACAACAAGAAAATTATCAATTGAAAAATTACGCTTGGAAGTAGAATTATCTAGGAACGTTAATCAGAGTGCTTTCTAAATAATGGTCAGCTTCGCGTGTAAAATCTTTAGATGAAATAGTTAAAATGGTTAGGCTCTTAACAGTAAAGGTTCCCAATAAATCAGACGGGTGGCACTATTTCTTTTCTAGTCTAGAAAAAGCATTCGCTAATGAAAATGTCAGCGACGAATTCAAACCTAAGGTTTTGTTATGCATGTTAGGGACAAAGTGTCGA